>JAAIXJ010000019.1:0-60362 GCA_013403705.1 Heliconius hermathena | reverse complement strand
GCCTAAACCAGTCTCTGCACGTTGTATTCGACAAAGCATTGTCTCAACGAGAATTCTGTGTGCTTCTGCTGCAGATTTTTTCTGAATAAAGCAGTGCAATAAAATTCCCCGCAAAAACACTTTATTTGGCACAAAAGTACACATTTTCACAAAGGGAAAATAAATATGTAGTTGACACTGTAGTAAACACTATTCTACTATAATTTGAGGTTACATATAGTACTACTTTGGTGATTCGTTACCGTACGAAATTCCATGCACAGAGTGCCGCAACGCCATCTTTCAAAAAACAGAAGAACAGAGAACTTATTCAATTCCTAATATATAAATTTTAGAAATATAACTTTTGAAGAATTATTACATTTTTAGAAACTTTTAAACATATATTTTTTATTATACAGGACGTAACTCTATCAACGGATTATATAGGTAAAAACGAAATAATATTGCTGATATTTATAGACTGATAGTTTTAGACTGTTGTATGATATGAAAGGCTTATTATTGAGCTATATTGAGAAACAAATCAAGAGCGCAAACTCAACTGTATTGCTGTATTTGCAATTTTTTAACAATGTGATTTTTTACAAAAAAATCGGATTGTTAAAAAACAGTATCTCGCACGGGCCAGACGTGGTCCCATTTCTCGTGAATTATTCCACGCACTTAGATAATTCTGTTTCAATAACTTTATTTTTTGTTATAAGTCACTAACAATTCCAGAGATAAATGTCCCGTTTTTCCCCTTAAACAAAATCTGGCAACGCTGTCTACTACCCATAAACCACCGTTGATTCGTTGATGGAATTACATCTGTATATACCTCGTATGGAAACTCATAAGTCATTGAAGTGGAAAGTCTGTAAATCGGTAAATGTCGTAAATGTTATTATTATGTAGAAAGTGTAAAAATACCTATTTATATATACATACGTACAGTTCATTTCCGTTGATGTTTTTCTTAATATAGTATTCTTTATTAAAAAAAAAATAATTATAGCCATTCACAAGTATTTTTTTTATAATTAAAGGAAATTTAAATGTGTAATAAATATATGTTATACTTTTGAAGGATTCTCTTTATTTGTTATTAGTTGTGTTATTAGTTGTAGACTATTTCCCTTTACCTACATTGTCTGTCAGTCAATTACTGAAGATTTTTATGTAATATGTAGATAATATTAAGAAATTAAAATAGATGTACTTATGGAATCAAAGCCCACTCGACCTATTAACAAAATTGTAAATAAATTATTTTACATTAAATATATCGTTGATTTATGCTTTTTTTTATTACATATTCTAAGGTTATTTCTATCTGCAGTCCAAGAAAAATGCAGAAGATATGTGAAATTATAGTAATAAATATATTATATTTAAAATGTGCTTCACAAAATTAACTGTATTTTATTTTTATATTATATAATATTATTACATACCCGCTCTATCTTTATGCTGAATCCTGCTTATAACATGGTAGAGAGGGAAACTAGTCTTAAAGTATGTTCCCAAATTTGCGCCCAGCGTACTTTGCCGTAGCGCTTTTCCTGTTACAAAAGAAATAAAAACATTGTTCTGACCCGAAATCGAACACACAAGCATGACGTTTACAGTCAGACGATGTGCGGTTGTGCAGTCGTGGTATGTAGTAGGCTGATCGTATAAAATAATATATGCGAACTTAAAACTACGTTCATTGCAGTAGGTTTAGTTAGTGTAGGTTTTGATCGCTCATCGTTTACGAATCCAAGCTATCAAAGGTCATATTGCATTCGCTTACTTTAAATTTTATAATAGTTAGTTATATATCTAGCCTTATAGGCAATGTAACTTAAATAAATGTTAGTAGGGGTTCTAACTATCATAAATTTCTTAATTATATATTTGTAAATTTAAAAAATGATAACCATATAAAACAAAAAAAATAAGTTTTATGTGAAATTATTGGGTTTTCTCTACATTTTATGGTCTTGTTGATCAATCTCTACAAATTTACTGAACAATGCAGGGTAAGTCATGACAACTAAGTGAAGGATTACATCCTTGTACGCTNTATATATATATATATATATATATGTTGTTTGACAACAAACCAAAATGCACTTAATATATACCATATCATTGAAATTAAATACTTAAATATTGGAATACTTAAATCATCGCCAATAAGTTTCAAATCCATAACCATCGCGTGTATCCAAGACCGTCTTAATACCTTATATGGTCAACATTAACATTTGCTCTGTCCGATAATGGGACTCCATACTTAAAGATTATTGTTACTGTATGTAACCTCATGTTGAGTTTGCTTGGTATAACAGCAATCACGTTTGTTCAAACGCATGCAGCATCGAGGATGCCGTAATTAGCGACGACGCACTAATATCTTTTGCAAATAAGTCCGCACCATGTTAACGCATTATCGATAGTCATAGCTTCTTGAGGAAAAGGTAAAATTGAGCATCCTTGGTGCATTGTGAGTGGCCAAAGACAATATTTAAAAATTAAATTTCTTCTAAAAAAATTTTAGTGATCAGTATACATATTAGAATAAATAAAACTATTTTTCGTTTCATATCTAAGTGTAACGTGGAATTCTCCCCATTCTATTTGCTTATCATAAGATAATGGACAAATATTAGAAATTCCAAGAGGTTATCCCTTGCTCAATAAGAACTTTTTACCTGCCATTTTTTTTGCCTTACGATATATCGCGTAGCAGAGAGATACGGAAAGAGACCAAGACACTTTGTTCTCTACTTTCCATTCTCATTGAATTCGTGTTGGGTGTCGCAACATAACGTTAAGTTTTGTCTTGCAAGTTCGGGAAAATAGAAATAATTCAGTCATTATACTCGAGTGGTATCATAAGTTATATTAATACACAAGAATAAGAAATAAAAATCCACAAATATATTATATATTTTTTACTTTTAATAAATTTATCTGCAATTGTATGCATCGTAGAGAACAGAATTATTATATTTAGTTAGGAAAATCTATACATGTTTAAAAACACGATATTGCTTTTGATTTTTGAAAATTTTATTTGAAGTACGTTAAGATATGCTATTTAGTTGATATGCATATTTTTTTATATCTCAGGTCATGAAGCAATAATAACATCTTTTTGGATTTAGAAATATATTTGGAATCATTTTAAGTAACGTGTTCATTGAAAAAAATGCCTTAAATGATTTTTTTTATTTAATATTTATTTTTTATTGTTCATGACCTAAAATATTGCATTAGATCAAAAATTGTTCCAAATTTGTGCGCTGTGTAGAGCATTTTAATTAAAATTATTTTTTATGGAATACCTATTTTAAAAATTACATTTGTTTACTTAATCATAGTAATTATAATCTAGATAAATATAAAGACTATTTAACAGGTATTCTAATATCTTTGGCGAAGCGTATTTTATTTACAAATACATACTAAAATTTTTATATACGGCATAAAAGTAACTAGGTTTTGCAATAATAATGGGCCGAGCATTTGAGGAGTATTCGTTTTTTTTGTCTTACACCAAATTCTAGTTACGTCTATGACAAAAAAGAAAATAAGAAAAATTCAGAGGTAACAACGTTAAAATTATTGTACAAATAAATTTTACCTACTTATAGAATAGTAATAAAAACTATTGATTTAGTCTCTTTAGTCAAATCCTTAAATATAAGTACAATGTTAAAACAATTAATTGTTAAAAAAATATAATAAGAAATGCTTTAAGTTTTTTTGTCATATTATAAACACTCATATTAAAAAAAATGTATAATTTGTAACAAATTTAATATTAAATATATACATAAAAACAAATAAGAATATAATAAGTCAAAAGCATCAGAGCCAGTGGTTATTTTGGAATTTCATATATTTAAAAATACAGAAAAATAGAAGTTCTAATTATACACAATGGAATATTGGAATAATATTTTATAAATATTATAATATCATTATTGCATACAATTTGAAGGAACTCGTATAGTTTAGAAATATAAGTAACATAACATTAAAAACAAAAGAAAATTATATTTTGGCACAATTAAACCAAAATTTCTATATCCCACATAATTATCTTTCCGTATCTCTTCTTAAAAGTCTATTTACTCTAAAAATTCTATTTTTATAAGTCTCTATAGGCGATCTTCGTAACATTCGCGTTGTCGCCATTCGTGTCATCGCAGCTTTATAGCTCTGTGGAGACAAGATGGCGGGCGTTTCGCGCCTTTTTAAAATGTCAGTTGTCAAAATAATGTCGTCCGACAGCATTTCGTCGATGTCGCCGTTGAACATTGCTATCGTGTCCGAAGTGTAATTGCTTATCGGTGTGCAGAGAGGTATGGAGTTCGACCATTTTCTGTTCCTGTTGAAATTTTAAAGCAATTGTATTAGTTTGATGATTAATAAATGATAAATAGTAGGAATTTAGATAAGTGGAACCATAGCGTGGATATTTCTTAAGTTTTATCAAATAATATATACTTTTTTTAATATAGTGTAATATCATTAAAACCGCACTAGAATATGTCACAAAGTTTGAATTGCTTTAAAAGAACTGAACCACGAAATTGTAAAACGAACAAAAATAAACATATTTTAGAGTAAAAACAATATTTTGGTTAGTCTTTCTGTTCCAATACTCTAGATCATTCCGCGTCACACTTTGCCATACCAGTAAATACTTAATTAGAGGATTTTTTTTTTACAATATTTTTAATTTGTAGTTGCAAAATTGTTTCGTCTTCTATTTTAATTATTTAATAAATGAATGTATACTTGAGGCATCGCAGCATGGTAGCACCGTCAAGCCGGTAGCCAGGTTCGCAAGTGAATGATATAGTTTCACCAATTTTGTAATAGAATTTTACTGAAGACATGCGCCCTGATATCGTTGTTCCCGGATACGTACATGCTTGGGCACCTGTAAAATACAATAGCTTGTTGTGACGATGGCACAGGCGGAACTATTATTATGTATACTAATTTTATAAAGCTGAAAAGTTTGAGCTAAGTTAGTAAGTGAAAATAACAATAAGTAAGAGTGGACTCATGTGACATTATACATTCTATGTACACGAGGTAATTATGACCTTGTGTTCATAGGCTTAAAATCAGTTTTCAGTTCGGACCAGTATTTTTTTGAGATTAGTGCGTTAAGCAAAACTCTTCAGTTTCATTATATAAGATAAAGGTTATTTAGCTTCACGCTGTATCTCCCATATAGCAATTTAGGCAGAGGAAACCTAGTATTAAGACACTCGTTTTGCGGTATACCGTCCAATTATCGAGATATCGCATGTTGTTTTGTGTTCCGTTGTTCCACTCAACGGTGCATGGGCAAGGAAGTGATTGAATACTAGGTTCTCTCTGCTTACCCTCCTATATTTGGGTAACAGCGTGAAGCTAAAAAAATCACTTAATGAAACAATTTTTTAACAAAACATACACGTAGGAGGTTTATCACTCCATCTTCCACTATCCTGGCACACCAGTATGGGTCGACCGTGTAAAGTGTGTTCAGGGTTGCAGTGGAACTGCAGTACATCACCAGCTCTGTATGGTGCTCGACCGAGCACGTAACCTGAAGCTGGTGGTGGTAGCGCTGGGCAGGAGACCTCTGGAATTATGTAAGTAGGAATAATTTTTGGACATATTGAAATTAGGTACAGATAACTACAATAATGATTACAGCATAATTTATTTTCAAGTTTTATATACAAATTATTTAAGCTATACTATTTTACTAATAGTATATATAGCTTAAATAATTTTTGTATACAGTATTTCCAAAGTACAGTAGTTTGTTATTGGAGACAATTATGTTTTTGATTAATTTAACACGCATAAAGGCATAAACACACGACACACAGAATTACACAGTATTCCGCATGTAGTACTGTATTTTCTGCCCAATGTTCAACATTGCGTGTTGATTGGCGGAACTTTGGGAAAAGGAAAACAAATTAAACGTAATGCTTCTTTTATTTTGAGCCAAAATAAATGTCTTTGGAAATAAAATATCTACTAAAACAAAAATAGCTATCGTATAGGAAAAAATAATATAAACTGTTATGACTATATTAATATATCCTTAAATCAATCACCTTTACAAATTGGATATGGTCTAGACCAATCAGCAGCTGGTAAACAAACTGTTTCCGTTGGTCCATCTAAAGCCCATCCTGGTGGACAGGAGAAAGCTGCTCTACCACCGACTCCTCGGGATACAATTGCCACACGTGGACGTCTTTCGCCTTCTCCTAGCGGGATATCATGGAGGAGTTCTCCACATTCAACACCTTTAAAATGAAATGTAATTGGTTGTTTCTTTTAGCTAGATACCCGCCTGCACAAAGCAGGGTAGGCAAAGTGATGCTAGTGTTAAGCCACTCTGTGTTCGACTTTCCACTCAATTTTCTAGATATGTCGTCGTGTTGCTCCGCGGAGTTCAACGCCACACTTTGTTTCCTTACTAAAGCGAGGTAATGAAAATACTTTATAAACTGAACTTTAAGTAAAATAAATCAGAAAAATATTATATTTTGAGATATTCGTTTTATTTAATTTTGTAAATGTTGGGTTCGACCCGATCAGAGGAATGATCATATTTAAATTATAATAATTGCGTCGAGGTAGTTATATATGTACAGTAGTAGTAGTAGGTTAATATATATGTATTTGAATTTCATCACTCACAAACAATGAAGGCCGATTGAGGCCGGTCGTGGCGCAGCGGCACGAGGTGTGACTGCAAAACCGACTGGTTGTGGGTTCGATCCCCACTCGAGGAGATGAAATATTTACTTAAATTTATATTTCCATTTCTTCGCTCTGGTGTCGAGGTTAAGCGCGGCGTTGAGTTCTGCCACTCAACACGCAATGCCTCCAGAATTCGGCAGAAAGTGGGGAACGGAGTGTCTTAACACTAGGTTCCCTCTGCCTAACCTGCTGTGTGCGGGATACAGCGTGAAGCTAATTTAATTTTTTAATTTTTACAAACAATGAAATTCGAAAATTGGGTCGAGATTGAGGTGCAGAATGTCTTAACAATATGCGTGAAGCTGCGAAAAAAACTTACCAAAAATCGAAACAATTTTAACTTACTTTCACAAACTGGTAATGGCGCACTCCAATTCCCCGATGCTCTGCATACTAGAGTTTGTGCACCAAGTAAAGCATTGCCGTTGGCACAAGAAAACTTAATATCAGTACCGAGTTGTGTGCCTGATGTACTTGCTACTAATCCTCGACGAATCGGCAGAGGTGGGCAATGTACATCTAAATATTAAATATATTAGTATTGTTATTCATAAAATATTCGCAAAAGTAATTTTCATAGTTTATAAAACAATCAGGCTCACACTTTTTTCCGCATGGTAATCAGAGGAAACCTAATGTTAAGACACTCCATTTCCCTAGGACCGCTCAATTTCGAGACGTTGTTTTCTGAGTAGCAGAATTCAACGCCGTTTATTGTCTACCAGATTGGGAAATTAAAAATAACTCAAACATAAGCATTCTTTCTCTTAACGAGTGAGGATCGAACGCTTGAGCGTTCGATCCCCAACATCACTATTTCCCGTTATTCCACTACATCACGACGGCCTCATATTTTGTATTAGGTTGATATCCTAAAGGTTTATGGTATTGCGGTATTTTTTAATAAACAATAACATTTTAATCTCGAATATTGAAGTACTTCTGGGGAAGAGGCGCAATTTTATTTCCTGCTACATTTTTTTATATAGAAATGGTGCTTAACCTTCAACAATTATTTCAACTTGGTGGCTCTGTCGTGCTGGTGTTTCACAGCGATATATTCCAGAGTCTTCTTTTACAGCATTTATAATGCTGAGTCTGAATTCTAAGCTGCTGTCTCTTCCTGGATCCGTAGTCCAGCCTTCAGGATATTTCCTATCAGATCTGATGATGATATTGAAATAATGAAGGTATATATATATATTTACATGTATACATAGTACAAGTCAATATTGTATTGTACTGTACCACGTAAGCTTTGCTAAATTATATAAATTATTGTAGTTGTGATAAATCTTTAATGCTAAACTTAAATAATGTATGTACTACTATAACAATATCTAATGTCAATGTTAACATTAAGTATTGTTTTGTTGATTGCAACACCATATATATGGAGATTTCATAACTAGGAATTCCTAAAAAATATAATAATACAATCTTAAGCATCAATAACGTACTCAGGATCATGATGTGTCACATTCCATTTGGGATTTCCAAATCTTCTCATCCATAAGCATTCCATATGCAGAATTGTTCCTGGATACACTAGCAACTTGCCGTCGTTTGTTTGTGCTATTGGACCATGGGAATGCCTAAATAATATAGTTGGTGGCTTTTCCACTGAAAAATGAAAGTTAATTAAATAAAAAATGCATATATACGACTATGATCTATATATTATATCATTAAGCAATCTGAGTTAATGTATTGGTTACAAAGTCTATTTTATGGAAAGATGGATTCACTCCCCAGTTGGTGTAATGGTTTCTCCATTACACCAAGTGGGGAGTGGGATCCGGGCGTTAGGTCCCATCACTCCATATACAGTGTCTCGATTTGGACGGAAAGCGGCGAATGGAGTGACCTAACACTAGGTTCTCTCCTCTTTATTCAACTTACTATAAGCGGGATCTGGGATAAAGCGTAAAACCAAAAGTAAAAAAAAATATAGAAACTAATTATAATATGTTATATTTTATTCGGAATAATACAAAGAGGTCATCAGTTATAAAAAAGGTAAGTAAGCTTGCTTATTAAATTACTAAATTGAAATAACATTATTAAATTGATTTTTTAAAGCAATAATATAGTATATTTACTTGCGTAGTCATTTTCTTGGTTGAGACCAAAGCATGTTGGTTTTACACCGTCCCATGAGCCTCCGACACATTTCCGCACTTGTGATCCACTCATTGCGTATTTACCAACATCGCTGCACCTATAATGATAAATTAAAAAGTATATAAATAAGATAATAATAACATAAGTAAATAAGTTTCAAATTGTTTTATTGGGTAATGCTACATAATTTTCTAAACGAATTCTATATAAGTATGTACATATATTCTATTTGATATTTTCTTTTATAAAGATATTTCATTCTATAATATCATACATACATATGTGATATATTGTCGGAACCTTATCGAGATGATCCTTTTTGATTAAGTTTAAGAATATTCCAATTTAGAGAATAGACCAAGTTTCATTAAAATTGGTTCAGTACTTTTTGAGATGTGGGTATCCACGTGTTTCTTGAAGGTATGCATATTATACCTTATATCATATCATACCGTGGAATTAAAGTCGGTTTATTTTGTTTAAAAATATTATTAAAATGCAAATTTACTTTACCTAGAAACTATTACTGATCCCGGAGGGAAATCAACAGTTTCAGTAATCTCCAAGTCATTAAAGAAGGATACAACATGTGGTTCTTCGTTACGGAATGTGCAGCTGTTGTTACTAAGGAGTTCTTCACTTTGAGTTTCCAGATCGTCTGTGAAGTTGTATAAATATGTATATTTTGCAATGCTATTTTTAAAAAAGTTTTATAGATTGTGCTTAAGGCTTAATTCAACTTACCACAATTAAAACTTTTTCCAACCCAATTTCCTTGTTCACAAATTAGCTTCCATGTTGTCTTTTCCCCCATAATAGAAGCTATACACCGAAACGTGACTTCCGTCCCGTGAGGATACCCATCCACGTCGATAGTGTCATTCACTTCAGATCCATCTCGATAAATAAGAGTTCCTTGTACCCTAACAAAATTGGAATTTTGGGAACTTAAACTAAAAGTGCTAGATTTACGGTAACAGGATAAATAATGAATCAGTTCAGTAAAATATAATTAAAATAATTAATTAGAGAACCCCCTTACTTATGATTATATGGCATGCACTATTTTTACTTTTAATTCGCCAAAAAATCGCAACATAACGCAAGCTCGGCCAAGACAGAAAGGAAAAAGCCAAAAACAGCGATGTAGCTGTCTCATTAGTGATTATTATCACGCATATAAAATTTCAAACTAAGCCCTGCCTTCTGAGGATTTCGATATCGTGGAAACGATAGAACCGAGTCAAAGAGTAAATCTAGAAAACCAAATGTATGAAAAAGATTTATTGAAGAAATCAAATATTGTTAAAAGAAGTCACCTAATATAGTGACGTTATCAATGAAAGTGATAAAGATAAAAGTGATGGAGCTATTAATTTGAATGATGATGATCAGAAATATGATGAAGTTACAAAAGCAAAAGTCCGAACCTAGAAGGCTCTCACCAGGGCTTGGCATCCCTGAACGCCTGGGTTCCCTTCAGTCTTTCCAGCCAGCAAATAAGAAATGCAGACTTTGCAAAAATATTATTTTTTTGTCGCTCCCCATCTTTTGTTGGGCTTGATGAGTCTGTCAACTTGTGTTCAATATTGTTTGTTGAACACAAGTTGAACTCACTTTTTTTAATATAAAAAATAGGCAAACTTAAAATAACTAAAATCAAAAAACTGAATGCGTTTAAAGCATATCGAGTTAATATCACATTTTTTGTTTGTTTATTTATATTCTAATACCAGCAAATTTAATTTTAATTTCAATTTAGGGCTACAGAAACTTTATATAGTGCCCATTGTAAAAATAAAATACCCACACGAAAGCTACAATGAAAGCGCACTTATAAAAGTAATTATTTTTTTTTATCATATAATGAATTTATCTTGCCTTAGAAATGCAAAATGTATGTATAATTAATTATTTTCTTTATATTTAAAGTTTTCGGTTATATTTTAATATTATCTGTGTAAAATATTGAATTATAAAAAAAGGCAAAATACATTCATATTACTTATTCTGAGTGATTATTTTGTACGGAGTCATCGTCTAATATTGAAGTCAGGTGTATTATTTTTCAAAGATATTTTTACGTCATTTTTCTGGGCTAATATATAGAAATCATTTAATGAAAATCAGCTTTTTTGGATAATTAACCAATGGTTATATTTTTAATAATGACTAAATATATTTGAAAAATAACAGAATCAAATGGAGATTGGTTAAATTTTTGCATAATTATTAATAAGTGTCGCATGGAAAATCCTTTACCTGGCAGGTGGTCCGCACTCGACGATCTCCTTTCCATGCAAATCTGGTTCCAGTTCACTGATGTCTTCTCTTACAATATCTGAACCGCTTTGATATTCCGACGTGGGTCGTGGACGTGATAAGTTAGCTGTAAAATGTTGTTTACTTGTAATAGTTTATTCCTCACAAAAAAAATGTTAATTTTTAGAGTTCTATAACCTCAAAAGGTACAAACGGTAAAAAAACCTTTATAAGATCACTTTGTTGTCCGTATGTATGTCTGTCTTTATTTATTTATCTTGAGACAACGTAGAAGTATTAAGCTAAAATTGAAATGAAATATTCAAGTTTATGGTCCCTTGAAACGCAAAAGAAATCAATCTTTTAAGTAAACATAATCAAGAGATACGAGCATCCGTGTAAGGCTACATACCGTGGATCTACAGTCCAAAGAAAAGAAAAAATCCAAAAAAGTGAAAATTTATAATTATGTTGTAGAAAAAAAAAATTACAAACTTATATTTGTAGTTCATCTCATACAAAATCAGCGCTTATGCCTGCAAATTTAAGTATGTCAACTTTTATAAATAGTACTTCCCGAAATTGGCACGGACGCTTCGGTGGGCGAGTCTGATTCGCATTTAACCGTTTTTTTTACATTTAAAAGTTATTAGTTATTTGAGTGAAAGAATATTTTTTATTTATTTTATTTTATTCAGTACTAGCTTGTAAAAATTTGACCATGCCGCAGTTACCTTCGTATTTCAAAGTAAGACTTGTTTTTGATACATGGCACATTCTAAGTATCGGAGGTAGTTCTGACCACAGGTGGGTTACGTTTATCGCATAACATAACATAGAATAACTTTTACAAAAACAATTATGGATTTCAAATCAGTAGTTACTGATTTTACCAAAAAAAATCTTTAATTTTATAATATTAAATACAGATTGTATATTGCTTCCTTTTGGATGAACTTGTTATATGTAAATGAAAATCTACTAACGAATGTGGAAGGGTCATGCATTTCATACCAACCTAAGGGTCTACAAAAATCAAGTACAGTAGGTTGTAATCTTCCCAAATGGCAGTTTAAGGTGGCAGGTGGTGACCGTCCAGGATCACATGCAATGTTCACGGACGATGCATGCGCTACCGTCAAACCTGCCCTGTAACCCGCTTCGTATGTGGCACCATGCAGGATTGGGAGCTCACAAGGGGCTGGTGGGTTAAATTTGGAAGAATATTAGCTTTGCCAATAACTGTGATTTAAATTGTATATTTCTAAGTACAACATATTTTTTATTGTAAATTGTCTAGTAGTATTATAGAAATTTCAGGTAAGAGGTGAATTTAAATAATACTTAGATGTAATAATGTTCTCGTTATGATTATAAATATTGTATATAATATCAAAATAGTGAATATGTAGTGGCATTAATTGAGAAGATTTAGTGCATTTGACTTCAAAAGAATACAAATAACTACTATGAAAACAGAATTATATAAAATTATTTTTTAAGTGCTAAGATACCTGCTACACATTCTGGCATACTAGTAACAGCCCATTCTCCAAGCCAGCAGCGAAGATTTGCCGGTCCTTGTACATTATATCTATGTAAGAATATGGAATAGAACATTTAATTTTAGCTTTCATGTCACAAATTAAAATTGTCTGAAAAAAAAATTACCCATATTCACAAGAAAAATGAACAACTTGTCCATTTGGAACAGGATCTGTCTCATTCAACTCTTTTTCATCACTTTGACTTAGTCCAGAGACCATACTGCCTGGAGGATTAGGTGACATAGTGTATATTCCATATTCTGTGGTCGGCACATGACAAGGCTCTGAAAGAAAGGAATAAACTACTTAGCATTCTATCGATTCTCTGTGTAGGTGACGTTCGCGTAGCAAGTTGTGGACGACGGTGTTTGCGACTTAAACTTGGGCCTAAGTGGTTAATTTGAATGCACGTTAACGCTCGTCACCATTGTTCGAGCCCTCCCTCTACGGGCAATTTTTCAAAGTACGTTCTAGAAATTAATTGATGTAAGATAGCTTAAAAACGGCTAAGATTTTTTTGCAAACTATGAGAGATTTGGGTGTTAAACCTATCGCACCTACTTCTGCAGCGTGCAAGTACGGGGTTACCTAAACCTATTTCTGTTTAGTTTTTGAGTTTGAAGTACTTATTATTTTAAATTATGATTATTCTGGACATTTGTTTCTCAAGGAATTCTAGGTACAGTTATGTATAGTCCGAAGGGATATTTACACGTACATCATGCGAACAATAAAAAAAATAGGTTATCATTCCGTATTGCATGGTGCTGTGTTTACTCACGAATTTCACATATAGGCTTCTCTGGCTTCCATCTCCCCCGAACACATTTTGCTGTTGCATTTTGTTCTAAATTAAGTACATATCCTTTTCCACAAGCGACTCTCACAATAGTTCCTGTAAATATTATTTCAATGAAGAATTATATATTTTAAAAGACTTCTAAATGAAGAAGTCACAAAGGCTTTGGAATATAAAGCGTTAACATTTTAGTCAGTACATCCAAATCAATAAAAAGATTGTTATGATAAATATTTTTTTTACCGTCATGCTGTTTCTCGCGCAGAGCAAGATGAACAGAAGGAACCTGGGAACCTAATTTTAACACACTCTGTTCTCATTAAGTCCGTTCCCGGTTTTCCGCCTAATTCTAGAGATATTGCATCGTTACCAGAGTGAGGACGCGAAAATATTAAATATTTCATTTTTTGGAGTAGGGATCGAACCCACAACATGTCTTCCTGTATTCACAGTGCAACTGTGCTGTTGCCACAACTGGCCTCGATTATTGTAAATGAGTTGGATATTTAGTGCATTTGACTAAAATCTTACCAGAACTAAAAGTATTATTTGGGTCCCGACCATATTTGACAATTTCAATATTCACATAGGGTTCACTATCTATCGCTTCACAGGGGCTCTTTGGTCTTCCTTTTTTTCCTTTTTCTGTTTTGTTACCATTTTCATTACTTTCTTTTGTTTCTACGCTTTGATTTTTTTCATCTTCAGTATTTGTCTGTGATTGCTGTCTACTCCTGCCGCCTTTGCCCTCTCGTCCTCTAAAATATAATACAGTTCAATTACGTTTAATTATATTATTTTTCCTCTGCTCTACTTATCTACTTATTTTTTAGATTTAGCGTGTTGAGTGGTGAAACTCAACGCCGTGATGTGTCTACGTGAACGGGGTAATGAAAATAAATTTAATAAAATTAGTCCTCTGATTGAGAATCGAATTCATAACCATTGTTTACAATCAGATGTGTTCCATTAAATGTTGTGTTCCTGTTCCATTAAATTCATTTATTCATTGAAAAACGATTTCAATTACGGCTTCGTATAGCGAAAATATTTATATAATAATATAATATGAATAATTTATATGTCAAAATATTCTAACGTTTTAGGTACAGAGGCTGTAGTTTGGTTTAATCTGTCTGTTTTTCTACTAGTCCTTTTTTCTCGTTTATCAGTTCTTCCCACTTCTGTAGAGTTTGTGTTTTTATATTGTAATGGTATGACAGCAATTTCTTCTTCTGTTACCTTACGAGTAGCATTCATGGAAATTGGCAAAGGAATAACTTTAAGTAGATCCGAATCAACATCACCGCCCAATTTTTGTTCTTGAACAACCGAATTAATAGTTGATAGATATATATCAAACTCTTCTGTATGTACATTGCGTTTGTGTCTAGATTTAGTGGTATCAATTGTTTGTTTAGTTGAGCGTAGACTACTTTCAGTGGCCGTTAATTCAATATTGATATCTTTTTTAAGATTTTCGCTACCTTTGTTACTTAAAAATCTTTTTCTTCTTTTATCAACGTATCTTTCGAAGTATTGATGTTTTAATTTATTTATATTATCTGATATTTCATTATTTTCAGTTTCATGATCTGGAAACATACCACCTTTTAAAATTGTAATGTGCGAGCCATTTTCAAGTTCTTCAGAATCTTCATATTCAGATGAATCAACACGATGAACTAAATCATCATCTTCGGGTTCGTAAACTGGTTGGTAAGAATAAAACTTATGCGCTATAGGTTCTCCATGTATATTATACACGGTATATACAGCTGTGGGGAAATTTTCTCCTCTATGTACATCTGAACCAATAATATCATCATCTTCTTCAAATTCTCCATCATATTTCTTCATTAGCTTAAAATTAGCATGACGCAGTGTGGGTTTCTGGCTGTCGTGGTTGTATTTGTCGTATAATTCATCCATTTGCTCTTGGGAAGGATCTGACTGTCTTCGTATTTTATTATAATATTGACGTAAGTAAGTAGATCGTTTGTGTCGCAACTCAGTTTCGGAAATTGATCTCCGTCGTCGACTCCATCTTATGCGTGGATGTTGGTAGAGTGTGCATCTGTAATATGACAAAGATATTTTTCCAATACAGTTTTAATATTGCTTTTTTAATTTACTTTTATGACTAAAATAAAAATATTCATTACTTAGGGAGTTCTCTAGGGCTCCAGTGACCTCCAATACAGGTCGCTCCTGGCGGGCCTTCGGACAATACATAACCCTTCTCACATTCATACATAATTTGTTTATTATTTACTACCTGAAACATAAGAAATATCAATAACTATTGAAACATGCAAATTTCTTTAAAATAAATATTTTAAAGGGATGAGGGCAGCGTGGCTTAGCGGCACAGCGCCTGACTGGGAACAGTACTGTTGTGGGTTCGATTCCTACTTGGGAGAATAAATTATTTTAAATTTTTCGCTGACAATGAAAACTGAGAACGGAGTATTTTATCACTCGGTGGCCTTCCCTGCTATATATATCGCGAAATTATTTATTTTAATTTTAGTAATACATGAATATTTAGCTAATACCTTTTTAACATATGGACGGTAATCGTACAACCCCATATTGCCAACAAGTAGGACTTTACCATTTTCTATATAACCAGGAAATGGACAGAAAACTGTAACAAAAAAATCATATATTTTAATATTAATTGGAAGCTTATATCGATATTATGAATACATTTTTTCATCATACTGTGAATTAAATTATCTAAATAAGGTGATTGTTATCTTTACTCGAGTCGTTTACCACGCATAATTGGAAGATCTAAGCTTAGGTGGCCTGATGGCGTAAACAAAGACTTCTGAACTCTAGGCTTCAAAAACAGGAAAACAGTGGTTCTAAACAAAGAGTAATGGAGTAAAGAGACTAGGACCCATAGAGGATTGTGTAGTCATTGTTGATGATGATGGATATTATCAACTTATACCGGTGATATTTTCCTATAGGACTGATACTACTGACATTTCTATGTAATTTGATGATTCTTTTTCTTCTATAGAGCCTTTAAAAAAAATCTTGTAATGGCTTAGTCGAATAAAGAATATTTAGATTTTGATGATAAGTTTGAGGCCGTCGTGGCGTAGAGCGACAGTAACGGGTTGACTGTTAACGGGATGATTGTGAATTTAATCCCCACTCGAAGAAACAATTACATTTAAACTTAATTTCCCTTTAAAAGGACGTTAAGGATTGTGGGGAGTAAGGAACAAAAAAAAAATTACTGGAAAAGAAATTAATTTTGAACAAACAGATTTTCGTTTGCTATTAGTAAGTTACCTTTTAGTGTCGCCATTATAAACATATCATTTACCTTCATCACATTTAGGAGTTTCTCCACTCCAAACACCAAAGGAACATACAACAATCGGATTGCCTTTCAGTTCGAATCCATCTTTGCATCGGAAACGTGCTTTCATACCGTGTTCGGTTTTCGGTGCTATAACCATACCGTTGCGAGGGAATTTCGGCATTTTTTTACATCTATAAAATAAAAAGATAAATAATCAATATGACAGTTTTATAATTTTTAAAACTTTCATGCCTTTTTCCGCACAGCAGGCAGAGGAAACCCAGCATTAAGTTAATCTGTTCCCTACTTTCCGCCCAATTTCCGTGACATTGGGGGTTAAGTAGCGGTACTCGACACCAGTTTATTCGATCCCACTCGGGGCAATAATTATATTTAAATCATTTACATCTCCTCGTTCTAGTAGACAAAGCGAGCGCGGTGTTGGCTTCCGCCATTGAACATGCTATATCTCAAAAATACGTGGCGCGTGGAGAACGGAGAGTCTTAGCATAAGGTTTCCTTGCTAGCTTGCTGATACGCGGGAAACAGCATGAAGCTGTTTTCTAAAATTGGTTCTTATGACATTTATTAAGTTAGCTTACCTCGCTGGTTGACACCTTGGTATCTGAGTCCACGTTCCATTATTACATGTTACAGCGACGTTATTGGACGGAAATTCATAATTCTCTTCGCATTCAACTACAATCATTTCGCCTAAAATAAAAATATATAATTATTTTATTAACATTTTAAATAAAGTAAAACGCGAAATAAGGGCTTACTGTAAAGTACTCGTAAATCTTTGTATATAACATACCATGCTGTACCATAGAGGAACTCCCAACTATTTGTGTATGTTCCTGTGTGTCATTTTCTCCTGTCCTATTTTCCATTAAAACTACTTTACCTTGTGATACGTGCGGAACTACGCAAGGCGCTGGAATACGAAATAACAAATATTATTTATAAAACATAAAGGGACGCTTTTCAGGGGGAGGGTATCTTGACTATAGATTTGTAGTGATTTTTTTTGTAGAGATTTTTCACGTTTCGTTTTTTTGTAAGCAAAAAATTGGGATAGGCACGAGATGCTCCTTGTCCCAATCCTATGCTTATATATATCTAATGTTTGTTGTGGGTTGACTGTTCTCAGGATTAAAGCTACGAGGGGTATATTTTTTTTTAATGTAATTATTTTTACGTCCCCAAATTAAGCAGCAGATAATTACTTATATGACTACCTTATTTATACTTATATGACATATATATATATATATATATATATATATATATATATATATATATATATATATATATGTATATATATATAAACTACTTTATTTGTTATATTTTTCATAGACTTACATCTAACATAATTAGTATAAACATTAGCACACACTACTTTCCGTAGAAAGAGAAATCTCCGCTCTCCTACACTATCTTGAACCTATTTGTTAAATTTTAGCATTCTAAGCCGCGTATTTCGGCTTCAGTTGTCTATCAGCAGCTCAGTAACTACAGAGTTTTATTTACATGCGAGTATATAGACAAGCTAAGTTGCTCTGATGGCAATTGCAGTGGGTTATAGTAAAACGATTAACTTTATGTAATATTGCCAATAAATAGCCTTCCCCGATATATGGATTATATAACAAAAGAATTCAATATCCAATTCGAACCAGTAGGTCCAGAAATTAGCGCTTTAAACCAAACAAATCTCCAGCTTTATTATATGAATGTAGATTACCTAAGCATTGTGGTAAAGGATGACTCCAGGTTCCATCGCTTTGACATATTGCAGACCCGTTTCCCTCCATTTTCATTCCATCTTGACATCTAAATATAATAGATGCTCCTAATCCAGTGCCTGATGAAATATTTTCGAGCCAACCGTTCCATAATTGCCCCGGATGTCCACAGTTAATCTCTAAAACGTTTTCACAATTTAAAAATTCATAAGCAATTTCACGTTTTTTGACGCATAGCAACATTAAGACATGTTGTTCCCCATGCACTGCCTAGTGTTAGAGACATTGCGTGTTGAGTGACGGAACTGAACGCTGCGCTTGGTTTACTAGAGCGGAACCTTTCCTCAGGGTGAGGATGGAAACCGCAGCTGGCTCTCATAGTCATACACTGTCCCAGAGAGCCACGACAGCTTCTAGTTCATGGTAAAACAATTTGCTCAGCTGCAACAAACTATTCCTATTCCTATCTTTAGTTTTACTATCTTCTTTAGTTTTACTAATATTAAAATACGTGGAGCATTCTAGGTGTTCTACCACACTAATTAAAATATTATAATCTATCTTTTAGCCTCACGCTGCATCCCGCATATAACAGGGTAAGCAGAGGGAGATACTTCTGCATTTTGACTGTTGAACTCGACGTTGCAGCTTGTCTTGTTACCAGAGTGATGAAATGAAAATTATTCATTCTTTTTAGTGGGAATTGAACCCACTCCGGTCTTGTTTATAACCAGACGGCCTTAAAGAAATAATATAATAATAAATTTTATAATGTATACATGGCTTATAAAATAATTAGGTGGCAAATTAGCTGTCGTTGAAAAGATTGGTTTTATCTTAAAGCTTTATGTATTAATTGCGAATACTCTTACCCTTACAAACAGGTTGAGTGCCTGACCATTTCTTATCGGCGCCACATCGTCTCGTTGCATCACCCACCAGGCGATATCCATATTTGCACTCATAAGATACCACGGAGTTGTATGCACAAGATGTATACACTGCTTTTCCGTGTCGCGGGGCTTCGGGTGGTGGGCACTGCACCTGCGTCACCACTAAATGGCGACACATGTCGCTTTAACAAACTTTTAGTTGTACAACATTATAGTTTTATTTCATTCTAAGTTTTATTTCATTCTAACTTGCTCATTAACCCAGACTTTTTATATTATTTATTTAGGAATAAAATACCTTTGCCATGAGAAGTACCTGTGGATGATCTCACAGAAGCTTATAGATATTCATAACCTTCATAGATATAATCATTTTATATATGAGTAGTCGTCAACAAACCGTAACTTTATTTACGTAGACTTTAAACGTAAAACAGAAAATCTCGTTTTTCTCGTACCCGAAGGCATTTCGAGACATCTCTCTTAGTGCTCCTGTACGGAATATTCTATTCATATTTTTGGTACTACTAAGCTACCAAATATATGAACTTTCTGGGTCCAGTAGTTTCGTCTGTGCTTTGTTTGTCAGTCACTTAGTAATGAAGTGTTTTCTATTTAGAGTGATAAGTTGTTACTTTTAGTTCAAGTAATTTTGATTCGCCATTAACAAAATTGAGAATGACAGATGTGTTATTAGATTTAATTACAGTGTAACTAATACTTTTTCTGAATAGCAATATTTTCTGAATATTTTCTTCAATGTTAAATCTAGAAACATTACCATTATGTATCATTACGACGATACATCCATCCCTCTAAGCTGTAAGTCTTAACAATATTTTTGTCAAATGTCAATTTAAAAAAAAAAAACACTTATATTTCAAAATTATTTGACAAATTATTAAAAATTGATAAAACACATGCACAAAAAGGAAGCGACATGCGATATTGGAATAAAACAAGGATATTTTCTTGACCTTTATTTACTACAGCACAGTAAATTCGAGATACTCCAAGAAGTAACAGATATAAGAGATAGGAAACTTACAATCTCAACATCAAAGCCTCATCTACATATATCATAAACTCATCTACAGTTAGCAATAACTTTAGGCTAAAGGCAGTAAGGTATTTGTCATAATTTGGTTACCATGGCCATGAAAAATTTTGGTTTATTTTGGAAAGATTGCACTAATATTATATAGAATAACAATTCTATGTTGTCAACAATACTACGTAATTAATTCAAACTGTCCCCTTCTCTCCTTCTTAGCAGCAGGAAAGGAGAAAAAACGAATTTAAATTTATTAATCACAACTCAGTCTCTTAGGACGTCCCACTTGTTTTTTTTATAAACAATCCTATAATTGATAAAAAATAAAAAATAGAAAAATTTTGAAAAAAAAAAGAACCAAACAGAAACACATTAAACACACAATCAATAATCAAGCAAAATTATAAGAGAACGTCCAATTATTAAACTAAACAGACAAACCTAATCCTAAGTATTAAACCAAAACATTTTAAAATCGAGAATATAATCCAAGTGGGAGATCCGTACCAATTGCGTCATGACAATGATATTGCTGATGATAGCCATGATAATATTGGAATACCAAGCGCCATGCCAACTAGTCACCGAGAACATTTATATTATTAAAATTCACGATAATCCGAAAACCATGCAACATTCCAAATGAACGACACTGAAATCGGCAACTACATTGTCACGAAGCAATGCCAAACGCTGTATAAGATTATAAATTGATTTCATTGATGAGCCTATATTTTTTTAAAAGAGAAGTGTAACTGTAAATGCGCACTACGGTTTGTGGTTTGCTGCGACACGAAATACTATAATACTATTGTATGTATTGATATATTATGTGGAATAGTGCGCACAAATGTGATACAAAAAACGCAATGATTTACAAATTGCGATTTGTCTCATTTTTCCGCGGTGATCGCTAAAATATCTTACAAGTTGCAGTTTATGAATAATTAAAGAAAGAATCTGTAATGCAACGTGCATACAGTTATTGTAAAATTGGCTTTTACGATAATAAAATCGTGTCTCAAAAAATTAAATCGTAGTGCGCGTTAGACTAACAACATAAATAAAATGTGAGTCACAATAAATATATATCTCCCAAAATATTAGACTCATCATTAAAATCGTTGAAAAGATATAATTATTTAATTGTATGTACTTACGGACACAGGTGGGTAGTTCCTTAGGTGTCCAGACACCTTCGGCCTGGCAGTAGCGATCTGGTTTGCCGACAAGCTCGAAACCCTGCCCGCATTGCACGACCGCCCTACAGGCGTAGGTGTGGCATTCAGCTGTCACCCATCCGTGGGGGACATCCCCTGGTTCACCGCAGGATCGAGCTAAGAAAATAAAAAAAAATATTGTTAATAATAAGTTTATGTTAATATTCTTCATTTTATTTACAATATTATTTGTCGGTATATTTATTTTATTTACAATAATATTTTTGACACCTACACCTACATTATCCATAAGCTGATACACACAACCACGTAAGCTGATATTGCTTTTTTTGCCTTAGGTTGTCTATTTTGCCTATTAATTTTAAGAATGGTATGCAATAAATTATGCATTTTTATGTAATACAATGAATTAAGCAATTGCTCCAAGGAAAATTCTGCAAAATATAAAGTTATGCATTCTTAACCATGAAATGTGTACACATGTGTGTACATGTGTACACACACAGAAATTTTAAACATTACACTTACGTTCGCAAGTAATATCCGGACCGTACCAAGACGCCTGCCCTTCAATAGCCAAGCACTTGGCTCGAGGGAACCCATTGGTCACGTATCCGGTGTGGCAGTTGTACTGTATTGTAGCGTCCAAATCGAAGGTGGCTTGCTCTGGCAGGGCGGAGTGACGCGCGTGTTCTATGGTCGGTGGCTGGAGACAGTATACTAGGAGAAATTTTATATTGATGTTAAACTTGGATAAATAGTTTTATAGTTAACTATAATGAACGCCTGAAACTTCGTTTCCTTGGACTTTAAGACGTAAAATGGAAAATATTTTATTATTATCCATTTCCGTAGGAATTTTGAGAAAACCTTCCTTAGTTAACAAGCTTTTCACGTGACCTTCCTCGATACTAGGTTCTCTAAAGTCTACCGAAGTTTGAATCTTGTACTACCGCGGATAGAGATAGACTACGTCAAAGTGTTCATTACGTATAGTTGCAGATTAACAGCAATGTCCTTGTAAAATTATTGTCACAGAATCTTCATAGATTTGATATTTCTAAAAACCCTCATTTCCAATTTAATTTTACTGAACTATCATCTGTATTGGAATGTTCTCAATAAACGAAGAGTTTCACTTACAGTCTCACAATATTACAAAGAAAATACTATAAATAGGAATACAACAATACTCGAAATCCAAGTGAAGCTACGATCAAACCACGAAACAATCGAGTTACACGAGAGACAGTTGATTGCTGTCTCCGTTTTCCCTCGAGGTATCTTAATGAAAATCACAATTTCGATGAATTACAAAATACGTATTGAATTTACTAACGAAGCTAAGTATAGAAATTAAATTATATATTATGAAGATAGAACGTAATAGAATTAAATGAAATGTTGGAAGAGGTATAACGGCTGAGAATAAATGTGATGAATGTGAGTTCAATATCCACTAGGAGGAATGAATTATCGTCACTTACTCACTTTGGTAGAGTATTTATTATTTTGTTGTAGATATATATTGTGTTGGGTGCCTGTCAAAGTGTTTGAATTGGTATAAATTATATATTATACTAGCGGCCCGCCCACGGCTTCGCCCGCTTAAAATTCATGATTATTGATTTAATAAGCAGAATTGATTGACAACTATAATGACTTCTAAAATTAAATTAGCTTCACGCTGTATCCCGCACATAGCAGGGTGGGCAACCTCTTCGCTCTGGTGTCGAGGTAAAGAGCGGCTCTTTACCTCGACACCAGAGCGAAGAAATGGAAATATAAATTTAAGTAAATATTTCATCTCCTCGAGTGGGGATCGAACCCACAACCAGTCGGTTTTACAGTCACAGTTTGTGCCACTGCGCCACGACTGGTCTCACTTACTTTAATCTGTAATATTCTAATATGATTTTTTTACGACATTATCGTAATTTATATTATATAAGAATTTTTGATTGTTTCGAACTAAAAAATACGATGAATGTTAATATTTTATATTCATAAAATATACATAAAGCTAATTATTTATTACATGTATATATTTTTGTAACGTTACGTTCTTTTTACCTATATTATGTTTTTTAAAGCTCTGTTAAATGTGCTGATATCACTTAATAATTTAATATATTGCTTCAGAAACAGCCTTAAATGTTAAACTATTGATTTGGGTAAGGATTCATAATATGCTTTGTAAAATAACTGTAATGATTGCATATTAACTCCTGTACAGTTTTTAAATTAGTTACACATATTATTAGCTAAATTTACAATTGGTAAATATGTAGTTATTACAGAGTACACATAGAAAGGATGTTTTTAGGCATTTTTATATAGATTTATTTCAAACGAACGAACGAACCAAAAAATCTATGTATTTGCTTGATATCTCTTTGAAGATAAAATCGTTCTTTATCTCTGTGTTGAATTAATTACGATTTAAACTTAACTGTTATGATTTATGAAGATAATCTCCACTAACAATTCAATTTTGTTTACTTTATTGTACAAAATATTGTATAATAATGCTTCAAAAATATATATTTTTATCAACAGTCACATAACCAAGACGTTTCGAATGTCATTCTTTAGCCAGGAATCTTACCAGCGCGATTGCTATATAACATTCACAGGCAAACTAATGCCTTGAGTTCATTCAAATGACGATAACTTTTTTTTATGAACCGATTTTGATGAACCAAACTTTAGTAGTTAATTTGAGTTAAAACAAAGCAATTGGTGAAACTTTTAATTAAATCGGTTCAGTACTTTCAGAGAAAAATGTGGACATAGATATCGACAGACAGACAGACAGACAGACAGACAATAAATTCAAAAAAAATGTTTTTGCTTTCTATTATTCTTTTTAAGTATCCCTCTATCCATTTCAGTCAAAATTACTATATGTACAGACAAAATATTTTTACTGTCTTATTATATATAGAGAAGAGATAAGTATAATGTTGACATAATCCGGCAAAATTATAGATTGTAGGCGAGATAAAGAAATCTTACTGTTCTTTTTGCACGCCGGCGCCTGTCCTGCCCACTTTCCATCTGCCTGACAGCTCCTGGATTGAAGACCCACGACGTGGTAGCCATGAGGACAGGAATATACTGCTCTGTTTTACAATGAAATAAATATTTATAAAAACCATCACCGTGTATTGACACAGAATCTCACTGTAAATATGGTTGTGGGCTCAATTTTCCTCTGGGAAAAATGTTCATATCCTCGTTCTCAATGTGTAATGTATGAAAATTTTGCGTGGGGAATGGAGTGTTTCAGCATTAGGTCCCCTTTGGAACAAAAATATATAAAAAAACATTAACGTATACAATAGTCAGCGATATTAATATATTGAGTAGAAAAAGATATGGTCGTATATAGTAAATAGCTAAAAACGCGTATTTTGATACTATAAAGGGAATCAAAATTAATAGGATACTTCTGATTAACCTAGAGTTATAAAATTTGGCAGCTAGCATCTACGGGTAGTACCAGTTTAGGAAAAGACTGAAAACTATACATTTGTGGTTAAATCCTAAAAAATAATAGCTTTAAAAGGGGGGAAAAATTTGGTATTAAAGCCGATAGTTCAAGTAAGGTATTAGATGAAAGGGCTCTGGCTAAGCTAAGCCTGAATTTCACAAAAATCGGGAGACTCACATTGATAAAATCTTATAATATTAGGTTGTATAATATACTTATATATTGAGTCAGACTATATATAGTCTATATAATATAGATGTAATACGTCACGTCGACTGTACCTATGGACAAAATTACCTCCCGCACTTAAAATGTGTCATACACAATAAGTTACCATTTGAGCGATCGAGCGAAGGTCCAAGCGAGTGTAAGTAAAAGCGAGTTATATTAAAAAATAGTACTTACTTGTCCCCGAAAAGTCTTCCAGTAAGCGTTACAGTGAGCGAGTCTTCTCCTATTTCAGGCTGCTCCAACTCGGGACACTCTCGGTCTGTAATAAACAAATGTAGTTTGTGGTAAGTGCTGTT
Source organism: Heliconius hermathena (assembly GCA_013403705.1). Classification (NCBI taxonomy): domain Eukaryota; kingdom Metazoa; phylum Arthropoda; class Insecta; order Lepidoptera; family Nymphalidae; genus Heliconius; species Heliconius hermathena. Next base: position 34,641 of record JAAIXJ010000019.1, on the reverse strand, counting down.
GAGGCCAGTCGTAGCGCAGGGACACGAGTGTGTGTGTGACTGGTAGTGGATTCGATCCCCACTTTAGGAAATTAAATATTTATTTAAATTTATATTTTCCTTTCTTCGCTCTGGTTCGAGGTGGAGTGCGGCGTTAAGTTCCGCCACTGTGGCTGGTTCACACTTTATTCTGCCTATAGCAGAGTAGGCAGAGGGAATCGAATTTTAAGACCTTTCCCCATTTTTTGCACAATTTGCAACATCATTTGGAACTCAACGTCGCGCTTTATCTACCAGCGGAGAATTTAACATAAGTGAAATATAATCATACCCTAGGAGGGTTCGAACAGACAAGCATTGCGGTTTCAGATAACGCTATCCCACTGCGCCACGATGACCACATAAACCAATATCAATTATATTTGAGTGATACCAGAATATATGGTAAATACTAAGAAACTCTAAAACTAGGTTATGCTCGAGCATGTCTGGTGACAATAACACTGGAAAAGCTGTAAAGTTGTTCAAGATAAATACGTCATGTGAAACGACGTTGTAAAATATTCTAATCAGTCTTATTTACTTCTGCTATTTGTAAAATAAAATTATTTTCGCATAAAATAATCTTTTATAGTACAAATTTTTATAGAAGTGTCGAAAACTAAGCGGTGTGTGGGGAACGGAGTGTATACAGCTAAAAAAAAAATAGAAGCCGTCGTGTCGTAGAAAAGTAAACTTATGACTATAAGCTGGTTTGTCTTGACACTATTTTTTTATTTTTTTTGTCTTTATACCGACTTATGCAAAAGAAGGAGGCTATCAATTCGACTGTAGTTTTTTTAATGTTTGTCACGGCTGGGTAAACCGATGCTGATGATTCTTTTTTTATTTGAAAGCTAGTGCTTCCCGTGTGGTCCCATTTTAATTTGTTCCATTTCTGAAAATGATATTTATGATATGTTCTCATGGATACCACTTTCAGAAACATAAATTTTAAATTTGCATTAGGTATGAACGCGACAAATGGACAAATAACTCAATATACCGATGCCACCCACCAATTTCGATGACTTTGGATCCTCTCCAAGAATAGTAATAATTTGTTGAAAGTTTGGTTAGATTCTGATTATGGGATCAGGTTGACATTGAAGAAATAGGAGACGCTGACTAGAGACTCCGTTCACATTAAGACAATTCCGTTTCCCACTTTTCACTGAATTCTGGAGACTTTCGTGTTGAGTGGTGGAGCTTAACGCAGCCCTTTTCTCATAACCACAGCGGGGAAATAAAAATATTAAATATTTCATCGAGTGGGAATCGAACGCATAACCTGTCGCGTTTAAGAAGTAATAAATGATTTTACAATGTTGTGCCGTAACGCCACTTATGTATTATATGTGGGTTGAAATTCCATTTAGAGTAGAATATATTTATTCTATATGTAAGTATTTTTACTGTCTTATTCTTTAAAGTACGGTCTTATGTTCCGGCACGGTACATTTAAAACGAAATAAAATTATTGGAAAAATACTTTTTAGTATTTACCCTGGACAACTGAAACAACATAATATTTTTAAAGTATTATCCCATTCGGAAAGAATAACATTTTTAGAAAACGTACAAAACCTCAACATAATTCGAACCCACGTCTATTGGAGACCGTGTAAGCGTTCTGATCATTAAGCTACAATAATTTCTCATCAAGCTACTTCGAAACTCTTATACGCTTTTACTTATTTAGATTATTAGCTTAAAAGAGGAATACATTATTTAATCATTATTTTGTACTGCAATGGATAAATGCCCTAAGAATAGCGTTTTAATGCCCTAGTTCAGAATAGCTTGATTGTGGCAATTTGACGCAGCACGCCATAATGTTACTACAATATTTTTTTTACAACTTTTCATTGTATTCCGCATATACTCTGCCTTCCTGCAGTAAACAGAGAGAACCTAGTGTTAAGACACTCCGTCCCAAATTCTCCACGCAATTTTGGACACATCACGTGCTGAGCGGCGGTTCTCAACACCACACTTTCTCTGGTTACCAGGGCGAGGAAATGTAAACAGTTCATTCTCCTGAGTGGTAATCGATCCTATATATTTTTTATAGTATAGTTTTGATAACTAATTCATAGATGCCCTAAGAATAGCGTTTTAATGACCTAGTTCAGAATGGCTTGTAATAAGTATGTATAGTAACTAGACGCAGCACGCTATTTCTTTGTTGGTTCAATATTTAAAGTTTTAAGTATAAGACACTAGTAAACAATACTTGTATTAATAAAATATTAATTAAAATAACCTTTTTAAAAATAAATTCTCTAATTTTTTTTTATTATGTATTGTAGTTTACTAAACAATCCCTTCCATTTAACGCCCACATTAATTGGGTTGTGCAAAAATTTGTTATCCGCCATTTGGTGCGTCGCATTTTTGGCGGCCATTTTGTGTTAACACCAATATTATATACCAATATTATATAATATGTCGTCAGAACTGAATTTGTAATCCAAATTTCACCTCAATCGGACACTAAGTATCTGGGTCGAATTGAGCTTGCTTGGTGAAATTTCACACACACTAACAAACAGTGTAAAACGGCAAGTCAATTAAAAGTTTGTAATTAAATGAGGTTTAAATTTTAAAAACAGTAATTTAATATAAAAAGCTAACACTTTTGCAAGTCGTAATTTTCGTTTCTTTTCATCTTTACACATGCTTTGTATTTAACCTCATTTTTATTAGAAAACTAACGATAAATAAAAGGCACAAAAAGAGGGCCGTTTGATAGGTTCGATCCCCATTGAGGAAATGAATTATTATTTATTAATATTTTCATTTCTTCGCTCTGGCACCAAGGCAAAAACCCGCCGTTGGCTTCCGCCACTCAACAGGCAACGACGACGTAGTTTTCAAGTAAAAGCGTGTTGAGTGGCGGAACGCGACGCCACGCTTTGTCCTATTACCGGCACTAGCATATTATATAATTTATTTCTCTGGTTGTTAATCGAATCTACAACCACTATGACGAAAACAGAACGCAGTACCTTAACAGCAGATGGGCAGGCAGTGTGACTGCCTGCCCATCTGCTGTTAAGGTACTGCGTTCTGTTGGGCATGGGCAGGCAGTGTGACTGCCCATACGGGGTACAACGTGAATAAAGATAAGGGAAAATTGTAATTTATTTCCACCACATTTTTTTTGTATAAAATTAAAATTATTGCGTAATTCAACGGCACAGACAATACCTAACATAACCTAACGGAGACCAATTTGATTAAATTTGTTGAGGCAAATTTTAATTAAAACCCGACGGTGACAGATGAAAAAAAAAATTATCTCAAAAATTCATTTATGTTTTACGACGTCTCGCTAACCGACAATAAAAGCAAGAAGAGTGTAATTTTTATTGAAATTTGTTTGTAAAATTAAAATATTATGTATAGGTAGAGTAGGTATATTTTAGAGAATGTATTTTAGATAAAACTTTATAGGAAAATTAGGATAGAAACAGTAACAGCAAATAAATAAACAGTTGTAAGGGAAGCAGGGATGACTTCGGTTGACCTCCGAGATCACAGTATCAATGATACGGGATTATGGTTAGATAAAAAGAATGAGGACCTCCCGGAGGGCATGTCTGGAGAGGTTGATGACAATAGACGAGGAGAAATAGGTAAGATCTCTGACCACTGGGGATCAAACGTGATATTTATAAAAAGAAAAAAACTAAGAAAAAATATACTCTTACCATTATCTTATACTTCTCACATACATACGAGTATATTACTAAACTAATTTTGTATTATACAAGAAAGCTCATTGAATCAAAGTTCTTACAGTACCGCTGAGCTTTCATATGCACTCAATTTAACTGGCCTACTTTACAACTATGAAGTAGATGATTACTGCAAAAGTTTCCGCTACTAATACTATAAAAAATAAGTACGTATGTATTTTAGTAGGTACTACTAGTATTATGAAAATAATGGGTTAGTTTTGCTCTAGATATATCTTAGGTTCGTTTGTTCTAGACCACTAATATTTTTATTGTTTTTTTACCTTCACGTTTTTTTTAGCATTTAGGGATTTAGGGATTATAATGTGGTAACATACTCTGTACTCCACATTTCACTCATTGGAATTGACAGTGTGTGGCGGGACCCAACGCCAATTTTCTGTTATGTTACCAGAGTTGGGAATGAATAAAAATAATTCCCCCGAATAAGAATCGAATCTACATTCGACGCGTTTACAGTTTAAGTTGTGCCCCTGCGCCACGTTGGTATTTATTAATATTAATTTTATTGAGGCCGTTGTGGCGCAGTGGCACTAGACTGTAACTGTGTACGACGGGTGTAGGTTCGATTACCCCTCGGAGGAATGAAATATTTAACATTTTCATTTCCTCGCTCTAGTTAGGAGCCAAGGCTCGGCGTTAAGTTCCCGCGTTCAACACACAATGCTACAAAAATTCGGCGGAAATTGGGAAACGGAAGTATCTTAATAGGAACAGAGTGTCTTAACACCAGGTTCCCAGTTTTCCTCTGCCTATCCTGCAACTACTGCTTAAAATTTAAAAACCTGTTTAATAAAATGTGAAAAAAAAAAACAGTGATACATACTAAATTCTCATCAGTTAACAATATGAGATGCTTTGAATAAAATGGACAGAGTTCATAATCTTTCCGAAAGTAGGTTAAAACTTTGTAATTATTAAGAGCAGATTACCTTATCTGGAGGCTTGCTCAGTTCCAAGGTTAACCATTCCTTTGTTATAATCGCCGGCTCGTATGAAGCACACTTAAACTTGAGTTTAACGCTCTTATTTTGCCCCATTTTCCTTTATTTTGTGAGCGAAAGATTTCTAAAGGCTTCTTTCTAAATAGAACTAGTTGCGTTTCTTTAAGATTTTTTTAAAAAGTTTTTGTATGTAAAAAATCGTATAGAGATTTCCAGCTTCACGCTTCATTCGTATAGGGTTGGTAGAGGAAACTCAGTGTTAAGATACTCCGGTCATCATTTTCCGCTCAATTTTCCAGATATTATGTGGGGCAACTCAACGCCGCGCTTTGTCTTGTTAAAAATAGTTTATTTCCCCGATTAAAAATTGAACCCACAATCGCAAATAAATCTGACAATAGACCCAGTGATTGCGGTTTCAGTAGGTATATTTAATCTATCCGTGATGAACATTACACGAACAAATTCTTAAATATTCTATATACTAAAATATACTAATAGTTAAATTTAGTAATAATTTCAATAGATATTTAATGGAGACAGTGATTTCCGTTAAGATACCTAATTCATACTATTGAGAGGGAACTAACAACGATCAATTGTCTCTTGGGCCTCTTGGTTATTTAGCGGTTGGATTACTGAAACACGAATTTAGATATATATACGAGTATATCTATTTGAACGAATATCATGTCGTACATATTATTGAAGCTTAGAGTACAGTAAGTGTTACATTACATTTACATTTACAGAGTTCGTAGCGCCACAGCGTCTGACTATAAATGCGACAGTTCTAGGTTCGATTTCCACTCGAAGGAACTGATTATTTCCATTTCTTCGTTCTGGTAGCAAGATAGATAATAATAAAAAGTGCGTCGTAGAGTTGTGCTGCACGCAACGTCTTGAAAATTAGACATACCAATGAACTTTGGGGGACAATGTGTTTTAACACTAGATTTTTTCTGACTTCTCTGCTTAATAGCAGGGTATTTCTATTAGCTAGTAGTAGTATATAGGTATATAAAATTATTTTACAATACATATTTATTTCGTATATAATTTATTAATATTTTTATTTCTTCCCTCTGGCACCAAAGTAAAAGCCCGGCGTTGAGTTCCGCGACTCAACAACACAATGCCTCGAAAAATGAAACTGATATATTTTATTTATTTATATATTTACTATGAATTTAAATTTAAAGAAAAAAAGTATCTTTATCGCTTTACATAAGTATCTTATTCGGCTTTCAGGCCTGTACTAACTTTGACATTTAAAACTAATTATTAATTTAATATTGCTTTGAAATATCTAGATAAATAATGGATAATTATGTCAAATCCGATATTCATTTAATACACATATATTCAGTAAAATTTAGTCCAGGGTTAATAATTCGTATTCAACCCGCGTCTATCTTGTGACGGGACGGTCTTACCGGACTGACAGATACCGTTAAAAGGTATATTGTTACTAAAATTAAGAAAAAAAAACATTTCATATTATAAACAAACATAATATTAAAAATCAGCTTCAGGCTGTACAACAAGTTAGCTAGAGGGAGTATTAAGACAGTCCACATGTGGGGAACAAACATAATAATTATGTTTATCATCACGACATATAAGTATTTGTAGTAAAAGCTAAATAAATTATTAGTAGATCATTTAATAAAAATTTAATCGTGGGGCAAGTGTTATAGGCAAGATGGACACGGTCATAACACAAAATGACTTAATGTCACATTTTTCTCAATAAATAGCTTCAAAATTTTTTGAGGTTGATAGATTGACTATAGTTAGTGATACTGCAACCGTAAAATCATTTTAGTAGTATGGATTCGTTGAATGCCAGTGTGCCAGACCTCGCGAGNTTTTTTTTTTTTTAGTTCCGACGCATCGACTCGCGGGGTCTGGCACACTGGCATTCGTTGGGTCTGGCGCTTGCGCCAGACCCAACGAATCCATACTACTCATTTTTATGAGAAAGCAAAGATCTATTCATAAGTGAGTTTATCCCGAATTGGTCGATTTTAGTTGGCTATGCCTACAATCTTTTTTGAGATCTGGATCCAACCCTGGGCGATGCGTTCATAGTATTATATAAGAACAGCTGATCGTAGAAAACAATATTTTCAATAGCGGTTGCCGTGTTTTACGATTTTTTATTCTTCAAATTTTGTGAGCTAAGACCATTTAGCCCCACATGGGATAGGCAGAAAGATTAGAGATCAGACTAGTTTTTGCCTATTTAGAGATATGATTGATTATTGTAATTTTGCTGCATAGTATAGTTAATACTATATTAGGATAGTGTGAAAAATTAATACTATTAATATATTTGGTTATGCCACTTTGCCTTTTTACCGTAGTAGGAAAACTAAAATAATTCCGAGTAGTTGAGTCGTGCATATATTAGACGCTGTCCACTGTACCACGACGGTTCAATTCCTCACTGCCGCCACTCAACATGCAATGCCTCGAGAATTCGATAGAAAGTGAGGAACGGAAGTGTCCTAATGGGAAACGGAGAGCCTTAGCACTAGTTTACTAGGTTTCATCTGCTTACCATACTATGTACGGTATACAGCGTGAAAGTAAAAAAAAAGGAATTTAATTTAATAAACAACTGCTGTTGATAGAAAAATGAATATTGAAATTAAAAAAGTCCGTTAAAAATTACTAACTGAACTAAATACTGTCGAAAATTGAAGACCCGCATCGACCCCCTGAAACTTTATTGTTGCTTGTAAAAGAACCGAGCAACATGGCCGAAATTTGAAAATAAACAAGTGTGCTGACCTAACATCGTTTTAGTATCGAAATAAAGTGAAGAATTTAAAATATTAAACCTTTAAAAGAATATTCTTCAAAGTTTTCGGGACATCAATGTTTACTTTAACCTATTGTACTGTAGTGGTAATTATAGCAAAAAGACTGTAATAGTGTGATGGTTGCGAGTCGAATAATATATTAGAAGGAATAGAATCGTCGTGGCGCAGTGCACAGCGTCTAATGTAAGCACGACTCTACTACTCGAAGTCGAAATTATTTTAGTTTCGCTAATCTGGTAACAAGACAAAGTGGCAATATGTACCAGATTGCAGAGACCAATAATGCACTTAATTAACATGTTTTTCTTTCTTTAGCCTCAAGGTATGCAGGTTCTATGCGAATATCAGGAGCTTTCACCAATTTTAGGTCAATTTTGGAGACAATGCGTATTAAGTTGCAGTTCTAAATAATTATTTTTCCCAATTAGTAATCGAACCCACTACCGTTTGTTTACAGACAACAACAAAAAAAAACTAAACGTAAACTTAACGCAAATTGAAATCGAAGATCATGATGTCTACGCAAACGAAGCTGCTGGCGTATATAATAAAAATATTCAGAACAATAATTTATGTTAATGAAAATGTATAAATTTTTTATCTTTTGATGTTGCTAATGGAATCATTTATTTTTTTAATAATTAAATTAGAATTTTACGTGGGCTCAATTCTAAATGTAAAATAATTTAAATAAAGTTTTGTACAAAATTTGCCCGATTTTTTTTAATATGATGATACGCCAAGTACCATCATAAATTATTTATATTCATTATCTTTAAAAATCAATATAATTTTTAAAATTTTTTTAAAAAATATTAATCATGAAGTATCAGTTTTTTATAAAACAAAGGTTAAATTGACTGATTGATTGACTTCTGCTATCAATCGATGATACTGGAGGAACGTCAAAAGGCAAAAAGTATGAGGAGCTCCCCACGAAAGGCATATATGAATAGATTCTGGACAATGGACGAGGCGAAAGAGGTGTGCAGACACCGTAGAGATTTTCGATTTGTCCTCTCTGGCTACTAAGATAGGAATAAAACGTAAAGCGTAAAGCTATCAGTATTGACTGTCATGGATGAAGTGTAAGTGATATTTTGATATCTAGGAGTGTTTTGGCGCAATGGAGCAGCGTCTGATTTCAAAAATGCGTCTGCGTCTGAGTTCCACCATTAACACATAATCAGGCGGAAAGTCAGAAATAAAGTGTCTTATTATTTAATCCCATTCATCCCAATCTCATTACTTTAATCCCAGACTGTTTGGATGCTGTCATCCAGGACTTAATTAAAATGGTAAAAAAGAAGAAAACAAAGAAGTTTATTACTTCAAAAAAATACTGGTACGTAAACTTAAAAAAAAAGAAAGTACTTATTTTTTTCAAAACAAATATTCTTAGGATTTGATTTCCAAGGATTCTTTAATTAATTCATTCATCACATTCTATATTAAGATCCCAAGAACAAGGCACGTGCGTTATAGAAATATAGTCAATTTGTGGAAAAGGTTGAAAGGTCGGACGAGGGTAGCTCTGAGTGACGGGTTAACGGTGAGCCAGCCAGTAACATATGAAGTCGTTTGTCGTATTTTGTAAGTTATTAAAGTTTGGTTCTTTGAATATTTCTTACGTACTTTTTCATGCTTTTTCCCGTATAGCCTTTCACGCTTTTTCCCGCATGATACTGGAGAGGAGGGTTGCATAAAAAGCATGAGGATCCCCCAGAGGGTATGTATAAAGAGGTTGATGTAAAAATTAAATGGTAATAGTAGAAATTAATATACATAATGAGGGTAAAACTATTTGAATGTTTATCTCTAATTAGACATTCATTATCATCATATTATTTTTTTCCAGTTTTACATTGTATCCCACATGTAACAGGATAGGTTTCTAGGGAGTTTAGTGTTAAGACAACCCACTCTTCATTTTCCACCGAATTCTGAAGGATATCTGTGCACTATTTGCATATTAAGTGGCAGAATTCAACGCCGCGCTCTGTCTCCACACCAGAGCGAAGAAATGAAAATATTAAATATTTCATTTCCTCGAGTGGGAATCGAATCCACGATCTATCACGTTTACAGTCAACATCTGCGCCACGACTAGCCTCGATCATCATCATCTATAATCGGAGAAAATATTTAATTTACATATTTCAAATTGCCTGTTATCAGTATTGAACAACATAAATACATACATAGATGAATAACCGACTAAACAATCAAACTCGTTTCTCAGTATTTAATGTTTAAAGTTGTACACTCCGAACTTTACCTGCATTTTGTTACGTAACGTTTTAAAAGTTTGTTTCGAAGCTTGACCAAGTTTTAATAGAGTGAATACAGATGTTGGTTCAGAAATTTTCTTTTTAACATATTTACAACCATTTAGTAAGGCTTCTTACTAAATGGTTGTAAATATACTTCTTGGTTTAACGAATAGCGTACTTTAAGCGTGACTTTTGTGGGTTCGATTCTTATGTTACAAGATAGTTATGTATATGCAATGTAACCTTTTTTAAAATATTTTTAAAGTGTTATTCCACACTTATGAGAGATATTTTCTCTCATTCTCTTATTTAAAACGTATAAAAATTTGAGCAAAGCGGGACTCGAACCCGCGACTCCTGGAAAGGTCAGGTCCTGGAAAACCTGGTCGGTTTCCAGGAGGCGCGGATTGGAGTCCCGCTCCGTTCAAATTTTTATACGTTTTCTAAATAAATATAACCTTGTCTATTTATATTGGTACTGAGGGAGTCCTAGTAAACTGTAACACGGGTTTCGTATCTATTACAGGCATCAGCAACCCACAACATGTTAGTGTTATAATGGTTTCACGTATTGTATGTTTATCCTACTAATATTAAAAATGTAAAAGTTTTTGAGGATAGATGTTTGTTCCACCTTGACGCAAAATCTACTGAACGGATTTAGACGACACTTGACAGTTATATAACTTATACATATGTCAGAATAACAAATAGGCTACAATTTATGTAAAGATTTTCTATAATTTGGTTACAAGTAGCCAAAGCCGCTTATAATGTTGTGGTTGAAATAAAGAGTTTTTAATCCTACCATCTACTTATCATTTTCTTACCAAAACGTTATTAGTACAGACACGCACAGTATACATTAGACCCGTTTCACCGACCCAGACCGTATTGATCTGAAATAGCTCAATTCTAGCAAGTTTTAATTATCTGATCTCAAATCAACGTATTAATTGGACTGTCTTTGACTTTCAACTTCTATATTGTGAATGACTTTCAAAGACCACTTCATTTGGTTATTATCTCGCGTATCTTCAATTAGTACTTTAGTGTGATTTTGAATTAGACAAGCTATAGCCCGCAACTTTGCTTGCGTTGACTATGCTATGTAAATTCTCGTCTTTAGAATTTCATACTATCCTTCTGACGACCTTCCTATCTGTCAAGATCATTTTTCTCAAGATCGTGAGGAGATTTCATTAGATTAGATTTATATATAACAAACAAGTTATTTTGTTTATATTTGACAATTTATTTCGTATATTCGTCGTTCTATAATCATAATAAAATGACCGTGCTAGATGAATACAGCGGTCGTTCAAATATTCACTGCAGGTGCCTCGGTAATGGTTCTCTTGTAACCGCTAACAGAATTTGCGGCAGTGTGCAACTGAATTTATATTAGAAAATTAATTACATACATTGTGCAAATAAATACATGCTATTTTTTTTTATAAAATTTAAAATAGTTTTTAAAATATTTATAATTAAATCATATTTTATTTAACTTCACCATGTATTTAGCAGGGTTGACACTTCGTGTTAAGAGAACCTAATGTAAAGATAATTCGATTTGAAATTTTTTTGATTCACACTACATATGTTAAATATGTTAAAAAATATTCTTATATGAGGAACAATGACAGAATTCATATTATCCTTCCGTTCCAGGTCAGGTCCAATCACGGATATAAGTCTATATAAGTATGTCTCATACAAAAATATGAGATAGGACCGTGAACGTGACCGGCACTATAGTTAATTCGCCCTTTGTTTCTCATTTTCTGCTGAATTCTCGGGAAATTGGGTGTTAAACGGTAGCACTCCCTCTGTCTTCGCGAAGATATATAATGTACATTTCCTAAAAATCACTACAAATTTTACATTAAATCCAAGAAAACGTACGGAGCGTATAAAACAAGTGTTTACCCCGGGACTTCCCCACGTACTATCCCAAGGGATCAAATTAGCACATAATTATACAAATACCCTCTTAATTAAGACCCTGACTTGTTTAATTTTGAATTTAGGTTAATGTAATCTCAAAGGAACTTAGAGCACTCCAAACTTTTAGCACTTTAGATGTATGTTATGAGATTTTATTATTTATAAACACTATCTAGATGGTTGTCAAGTGGGACTCGATAGTAGGTTCAAATTTAATTGGCTATTATTATAACATTTTATAATGTTAGAAGATTATGATGTAAGCTATTTGGACTGAAACGGATCATTTAATATTTCATTTCCTAGTGACATAACAAAATGCAGCTTTAAGTTTTCAACACGCTTAATATCTCGGACTTGTCGAAAATGGAGAAACAGAGGGAGTATTAACACTAGATGCTCTCTGCCTACTCTACTATGTGTGGGATACAGCGTAAAGCTAAAAAATGATAATATTTTTATGGTCTATGGTCTATGGTCAAACCAATGATATAATATATAGTGCCTAAAGAAACTTAAAATATTTTAAAGTACAAATTCAAGCATAATTTTAACATCAACTCTTTACATTTTGAACACAAATAGAAGAAACTAAACTTGTTCAATTAAAATACCGAGTATCTTTTACACTGTAAAAGTTGAACTGCGAAGGAACAAGAAATTTTTCATGTTAAATTTCGAAATTGCAAAGAATCTCTATAAATCAGACCGCTACGGAAACCAACTTCGATATAGCGTTCGTACTATAAAAGTTATTGGAATATTATTTATTATTATGTTTTGACAATCGTGGCTTCTAAAGCTTAGCAACTAATAAATGTGCACGCGATGATAATAAATATTGAAAAATATTTTTTTTATATTTTAATTTATGTATTTCCTTGAAAGGAAAAAGAAAAAGTATATTGCAGTCATGTTAAAGCTTTTGTGAGCACGAGTCGTCCGTGGAGGAATAATTTAAAATATTTTTATTTTTCCAATTTGATAAGAAAAACTCTCAAAAAGATCTGCTGGTAAGGTGAAGATGACAAAATTTATTATGCCACTAAAGAAGGTACTATATTTCTGTGAATTCATTGGTCTGGTGCCTATCGCGTGCAGGGCGATGAGCAAAGAGTGTCAGGAAATTGTAACCCACGTTTAGGTCTAAGGGGGCTCTTTAAAATGCAAATTAATACTAGCCAGAGTCCAGTCGTGGTGCATGGGCCACAAGTGTGTGACTGTAACTGAAACAGGTTGTGGATTCGTTCCTCACTCGAAGAAAGGAAATATTTTCTTTTATTCGATTTGATGTTCGCGAGGCAAAGCGCGGCGTTGAGTTCCACCACTCAACACACAATGCCTGAAGAATTCGGCGAAAAATCGAGAACCGAGTGTCTTAACACTAAGTTAAAGTGTGGATTGGATTGTATTATCATTAGATTCCTTTGCTTACCTTACTATATGCGGGATACAACGTGAAGATTTTTTTTTATTTACATGAAAATTAAACAGAATAAGTTATCAATAAAACTAATAGAATCTTCGTCCACCATTCATCTCAAGTTAAATTGGTAGAAATAAGGTTGATAAATCAGAACGAGTCGTGTCTTCCAATTTACTTTACTTCGTCTATAAAACTTTCTTGTGAGGTTTTATATATTTTGTCGATACCTATCTCCTTTTATTGCTGCTTTCAAGGAACTTTGAAAAAAGCTTTTTCTATAGTAAATAGTATATAAGAAAATTGAAAATGTTTTTTGAGGTCGTTGCGGCGCAACGGCACAATAACATCGTCTAAATATAACATTCGATTTCCACTCGGAATATGACTTATATTCTCCTTCTGGTAACAAAGTACACTCTACTCAACATACAGTGTCCTTGGAATAAAGCGGTCTTTTTGGAACAGGTTCCCTCAGCTTACCCTGCTATGTGCGGGATAAATTTTGTGTTTTATTATAATTAATAGTCAATTTTACTTATTATACTAAAAAAACTTATAATATATAAAATATAAACTCCTAAAACTAACAAGCAATCACAAGTTGAATCGAGCTACATTCTTTTTAATATAAAATAAATTTTAATATACACAAAACTATTCATTTAACCGAGAAAGAACAATCTTAAATATCCTCTTAATTCCTTTGGAGCTGTAAAGTAACCACATTAACGTTATTTATCGAGGCGTTAGAATAGTGGAACTCAAGACCTCGTTTATATTTAAAAAAATACAGCTTTTTTTCCAGTGCAGTGCAGTGCTTTAAAATGCTGTAATGAAAACTAAAAAGCTTTTAAACGGTCTAGAAACGAGAATTATCACAGAGTACGTTGTAATGAATTTTCTGTTTTAGGGTTCTGTTCCTTAATGGAAAAAAACAGGAACTCCTATTGGATGGCTTTGTTGTCCGTCTGTTTGCATGTTTGTCTGAGCGTTTGTCAAAACCATTTATCTGAAGATTTCAAAGAGGTATCAAGCTAAAATTGATTGCATATCCAGATTTACAGTCGTGTGGAGCACAAAAAAAAGGAAAAATCCGAAAAATTGAAAACATAAATATTATTATATATTAAAGAAAAATGAGGCCCGCCATGGCGCAGGGGCACAAGTGTGTGACTGTAAGCGCGACTGGTTGTGGGTTCGACCCCCACTCGAGGAGATGAAATATTTGTTTAAATTTATATTTTCATTTATTCGCTCTGGTGTCGAGGCAAAGCACGGCGTTGAGTTCCGCCACTCAACACGCAATGCCTCCAGAATTCGGCGGAAAGTGGGAAACGGAGTGTCTTAAAAGTACGTTCCCTCTGCCTTCCTTGCTGGCTCTGCACCCAGCGTGAAACTGATTTTTATATATTACGGAAAAAATCCATTAGAAATTTATATATGCAGTTCATTTCAAATTGATACTTCCGGTGGGCGAATCCGATGTTCGCTTGACCGATATTTCTATTATATATTTAGATGTTTTTACATCTTAAGCAGAAGATTGGACTGATTGGACACTGTGTTTTCACTTTTTACCTTTCAAAAGACGCTACGACAATGTGTATACATATAAGTACGCATATGTAAGCACGAGGCGAAGCGCGGTGTTGAGTTCAGTTTTATTTATATTATTTATGTAAGCATTACTTTTTACCTGCGCCATCGTTCGCTTAGCCCAATGGAAATAATTAAGAGTTATGTATGACACATTGTAAATTCTAAAGGTAGTTCTGACAACAGTTGCAGGGAGCTATATTGAAACAATTAATTTAATGTCATAATAGCCTTTCTTAATGAATAGACTATCTGAAGCAAAAAATATTTTTCCAATTCCAACCTGGAGTCCTGAGATTAACGCGTTTAACCAAACAAACAAAAAAACTCTTTAGTCTTTTATTATAGGTAAAGATATGATTGATGTATATAGGTAAACAGTTAAACATAATTATGTTAACAAGTTTCCAATAAATATAAACAAAATCAATATAGATGATTCTAAAAATATTACTCAAAAAATAATTACGAAAAATATCACTAAAAATATCAAAATATATACGTATTACCTGCTATACCTATAACAATGCGTATTCAAAAAGGTCGTTATCAGTTCGCCTCTCCGCGCCTCTCCGCCTCCATGATTGATAACAGTCGCGTGATCTGACAGGGGAATTAGTAACCGCAAATTGTGTACTTCAAACATCATATGTAGGTACTTATTATAGACTTTTTTTGTTGTAGTAACAAAATATAATTTTGCTTTTATGTGAATGAATGTTTTGAATGGCGTTAAGCTTTTTTCTTATATAGCAGTGTAGGTTGAGAAATTATAGTGTTAAGGCACTCAGTTCTCCACTTTTTGCCATATTGTGTGTTGAGTGGCGAAACTTAACGCTGCGGCTTATTGCGGTTTATAGTGATTCCTCACTATAAGAGTAATTGAATACACGACCATAGGCTTTCCGATTAGACATAACCTGGATGGCCTCATATTTCTAAAGATTAAATTGTAACCTGGATGGCCTCATATTTCTAAAGATTAAATTGTAGTTTCGTTTCTCTTGTTATCTATAGATTTGGATTCGGTTATCAGCCGGGTCATATCAATATTTTCGTTTCTCTTGTGTGTTTGATTAAAAGGGTTTTGGATTTCATCGTCACATCCTATGCATCTCTAAAGCGGCTAGAAAAATCAAAAAGATTAAAGTTCTCTGGTGCGGGAAATACATATAGATAAAAAATATACAGTTGCCTTGGACTGAACTGAAACGCTGAAACCGAAACACGAAACAATATTTTTATTTTCAACGAAATAAAAACATTTATTTTGGCTTTTTCTACCATTTGAGTTTCAATAGGTGTGAAACTGTAATAAATAATACAATACATTTATAATATTAGTTTGGATGAACGTACTTATAAAAAAAACGGACAAGTGCGAGTCGAGCTCACCCACTGAAGATTCCGTACAAATATTGGAGCTCTCGAGCTTTTTCTGAAATTCAAGCTTAGCTTAGCCAGGGCTCTTTCATCTGGTACTTTACTTGACTTGGCGGCTTTAATACCAAATTTTGCTGCCCTTTTTTTAAGGCTATAATTTTTTAGTACTTAACCACAAATGTATAGTTTTCAGATTTTTTATTGAGTAAGTAATATCTGTAGATACTAGCTGTCAAATTTCATAATTCTAGGGTAACCGGAATTACCCTATGAATTTTGATTCCATTTATAGTGTCAAAATACGCGGTTTTTGCGATATATACGGCCATATCTTTTTTAAGTAAATGTAGAAATAGAATTTTTTCAGGAAATCATGGAGCCGTAGATCTGTAAACATATATGGTTTGAATTTAAACTTGATGTCTCCAAGCGTTCCTGAGATAAAAGCTTTTGACAGACAGACAGACGGACGGGCAACGAAGTGATCTTATAAGGGTTATTTTTATCCTTAAAAGGTACGGAATCCTAAAAAGATTTTTTATGTGACCTATAAATACTTGAATTTACTTGAAAAGGTTTGTCTCTTTCTCTGTTTTTTTTATCACAAAAAATAAAACATATTTTCTAATATTGCTTAAATATAACCAGGATTTTATATTTCTAAATTAAATGTTTTGCCTTTAAAATTTATATTTCCATTTCTTCGATCTGGTGTCGAGGGAAAGCGAGGCGTTGAGTTCTGCCACTCAACACGCAATACCTCCAGAAATTCGGCAGAAAGTGGGGAACGCAGTGTCTTAACACTAGGTTCCCTCTGCCTACCCTGCTGTTTGCGGGATACAGCGTGAAGCTGATTTATTTATGTTTTGCCTTTGTATCTGTTGGTAGTGGCGTTAATTGCAATCTATCGAGCTGTCAGCGAGCTCATTATAATTACTTTGATTCGACAACAACTCTTCTTCATTTGTCAAATTCATGACATTTCGTCAAGAATGCTATAATTTTTCGATGTGAAGATTATTTTTGTCTATATTTGAGGTTTTGATTTGGGTTGGTGAATTGGTTTCGATTCACACTCGGGAGAATGAATTATATAATTTCCTCTCTTTGGTAACAAGACAAAGCGCAGCGTTGAGTTACTACCACAACCACTTATCTCGCGATGTCTCGAAAATTGGATGGAAAATAGGAAACGGAATGTTCCCCACTATGTTCCTATCCACTCTGCCTAAAAAACCAGACAAGCGCGACCCTGACTGGCCCACCAAGGGTTTCATACAAAAATAGGAGGTCTCGAGCGTTTTCTGAAATTCAAGCTTAGCTTAGCCACAACCCTTTCATCTGATACTTTTCACTTGAACTAACAGTTTTAATATTTTTAAACATTTTTAAAATGTTATTCCACACTTAGGAAAGAAAAATACTTATTTAGAAAACGTACATAATTTGAACGTAGCGGGACTCGAACCTGCGCCTCCTGGAAACCGACCAGGCGCTCTGACCACTAGGCCATACGAGAACGTATGGCCTAGTGGTCAGAGCGCCTGGTCGGTTTTCAGGAGGCGCGGGTTCGAGTCCCTTCACGTATGGCCTAGTGGTCAGAGCGCCTGGTCGGTTTCCAGGAGGCGCGGGTTCGAGTCCCGCTACGTTCAAATTTTAATACGTTTTCTAAATAAGTATTTAACAGTTTTAATACCAAATTTTGTCCCCCTTTTAAGGTTAATATTTTTAGGATTTTACTACTAACTAGATAGTACTAACTAGTACTATCTGTAGATGCTAGCTGCCAAATTTAATAATTCTAGGTCAACCGGAAATATCCTATTCATTTTGATTCCATTTACAGCGTTTATATACGCGTTTTTTTTAAATATATAAACGGCCATATCTTTTCTTTAAGTAAATATAGAATTACAATTTTATCATGAAATTATCAGGCCGTACATCTAAGTATATGGTTTTAATTTCAACTCAATATATCAAAGCGTTCCTGCGATATATTGTATTCTTTTTACAGACAGACAGACAAACTGACAAGCAGACCGACAGACAGACTGATACTTATATATAACGCATAGATTCATTATTAACTCATAAACAAGACAGCAGACAAGAGTAAAAATTATGTGGAAGCAATGTCCGGCGTATAAGTACCTATATTTAATAATATTAATATATATATAATAATATTAATAATATTAATATATATTTATTTAATAATATTAATATATATTTCAAACTTTTTTATTTTTTTTATTAGCTTCACGCTGTATCCCGCACACAGCAGGGTAGGCAGAGGGAACCTAGTGTTAAGACACTCCGTTCCCCACTTTCTGCCGAATTCTGGAGGCATTGCGTGTTGAGTGGCAGAACTCAACGCCGCGCTTAAACTTGATTTTTAATTTTGTTTCTGACTCTACTTTTATTATATAATCACTCACACAAATGCAAAGCTCATTAAGCTTAAGCCTCGCGAACTGTATTCACTTGTCTAATTTTGGTAAATATGTTATAAATAATACTGTAGTAGGTATAGTTGGATGCCATGTTATAAGGCGGAATGCCTATTTTTACGAGTACAATGTATGTATGTTATTTACCCCACGACGGCCTTTTCAGTATAAGTATATAATACAATCGGTATTGCGTGTTGAGCGGCTGAACTTAACGCCGCGCTTTACAGCGGAGAAATGTATATAGAGATGTAAATAAATATTTAATTCCCTCGAGTGGAGAACGAATCCACAACTGGCCTGTGGCTTTCATTAGTGTTGGCAACACGATTCTTATTCATTCTACCCTACAACTTATTTGTTAGCGATCGTATAAAAGACCGCACGGACATTGTACGGGCAGTCTTGGCTCTGGTGTGGCTCGGAGCACTACTCGTGCTCTGCCACTGACTAACCTCGACTCTTTGGATAATTGATTATTTAGTTAATCGATTATTATCGTAATTATAAATGTGGTTAACACCTATTTGTAATTGCATTGGGCTAGAGCAGTGAAGGCGAGTGTTTGTTACAGTAAAGGGTACCCTGAAGCCTACACCTGTGGTCGCAAGTCCCAGGCACTGCTCCGAGCTTCTGAGTGTTTGTACATGTGTCATGTGTTCACATATGATTAGAACCAGAGGCCAGGACATGGCCGAGGTTCTACTCGTTTATTATTTACGCCCACCGTCGACATTAGTTTTACTTTAAAATATAAGGCGCGAAACTATTTTAAATAACTATACCCGAAAACTAAATTCAACTTTATATAGGTATATTTATCTAAAGAAGCGCGTTAAGAATAACGCCCTGTTTTATCTTCTTGCTGGAACGTTAAATTTATTCCGCCCGAAGAAAGTACTTGGAAAGTCGAAAAGACTCACTTTATTCTAGGTTTAAATAAAAACCATTTATGCAATCACAATAGATCCCACACAAAAGGAAGGAAAGTGCCGTAATTTTTTTTAAATGTTCTCCGGTACATTTTATTGAAGGAAGGAAGCTGGAAATTTAAGATCACTATGGCGCAGCAATATAGCGTCTGGCTGTAAATGCGTTGGTTGTGGGTTGATTTCCACTCGGGAGAATGGATTATTTTCATTTCCTCGCTTTGATAACAAGACAAAGCGTGGCGTTGAGTTCCGCCACTCAATATGCAATGTCTCTAGAATTAGGGAACGGACGTGTACTAATAGGAATAGAGTGTCATATCACCAGGTTCCTAGATTCCCTCTGCCTGCCCTGCTATGAGCTATGGGATATAACTACAGCGTGAATCTAAAAAATAAAACAATACGATTTTAAGTTTCGCAATTTTTACTCATTTTCTGTAAAACATCATGATATTTGGTTTGAAATTTTCATTTGAAATATTTTTACCATTTCAGTATCTTTCAGTAGCAAAAATACAAGAATAAAACTGTGTATATTTCTTCTAAAATAACTTTACTATGATTATTATTCATATATTCAATTATACTATATAATGTTCTATACAAACAGGATATGTAAGATAATATTATGTAAATTTTGTACCGAAGTACATACGTAGTAGGCCGTCGTGGCACAGCGGCACATCGTCTGACTATAATCGCGATGGTAGAAGGTTCGATTCACACTCTTGTGAATAATTCATGTAGGTACTATAGTTAAATTAATTTAATTGATTAATTTTGTGTTGTAGGTTGTGACCAGTAATTTGCGTAAGCTTAATTTGATAAACTTCACCTAGTGTTAAGACAATTAGCTCTCATTACGACATTTCTGTTCCCCATTCTCCGCCGATTCATTCTAGAATCATTGCATATTGAGTGGCGAACCCCCATAAACAACTCTCCGTTTTACCTCGTTAGTCACCAGAGCGAAGAAAAATTAAAATATTAAATATTTTATTTCTTCGAGTGGGAATCGAACCCACAACCTGTAGTACTTACAGTAGCACGTGTTACGACTAGCCTTTACTAAGAGTTCACATTATTTATATATAGAAGATAGCAAAAGTGTACCAGATGCAGCTTTATATAGCCTGTCACGGAGGACATCTATCGATCGGATTCGTTTTACTGTGGTCAAAGGTCGGCAAATCGGTACAAATGTTCAATATTTCAATCTAGATTTTCCAGGGCTCTTTGATGGCATGTATTTCTGGATACGTTACTTTGAATAGTCGTCTAATGTGGGAAGTAAATTTGAGCATACATTTATATATCGGCAAGTTCTTTATATCGGCAAGAGAGATTTAATAAAAACTGTAACCACAACGGGTTCGTTTCTTATTCCAGAAATGGAATTATTTTCATGTCGCTCTAATAACAAGGCAAAGTGCGGCGTTGAGTTACGTCACTCAATCCTTTATGTCTAGAAAATTGAGTGGAAAGTAGGGTGATGGTGGTGATGGTCTTAACTTTAAATTTACTCTGTCTACCCTACTATACGACAGATACATTGCCATTGCTAAAAATGTGTTTATTTTGAATAAACAAACAAACAACCTCATGGTCATCTTATAATCATATAACCTCCTAATAGATCCAATTGTTCAGACAATCTATTACCTATATGCTGAAATTTCAAAACATTGTGTATTAACTGGGGGAACTCAACGCCGTACTTTGTTTACTAAACAGGGAAAATGGTAATAATTGGAATATGAATCGCTTCATTGAGGATCACACCCACAACCATCGCATTTACAGTGAGAAGCTGTCACTGGGCCAGGACGTGACGGTCTCAATCATGAAATATCCTCGTGTAAAATATGATATTTTAACAATAACCTATTTACATTCATATCAGATTAATCCAGCTCGAAGCTCGGCAACTATTTTGTTTCGTGCCTCGAATTTTAAATACATTTTCGAGTTCCGACCATTAGCATTGTTTAAACTTGTAATTAATATTGCTTTTTTTATTTATTTGCAAACATTTATTTTTCGCTTCACTCTCTATCTCTCAGGGAACCCAGTGTTTCCCAATTCCCCACTTTCAGCCCATTTTCAAAACATTACGTATTGAATTTTGGAGCTCAACGCCGCGCTTGTTCCCAGGAGAGTTGACTGTGAGAATCGAATCCACTACAGCCAAGTTTAATGTCACACTCAAGTGCCCCTATTTTTTAAATAATTTACAATAAAAATTATAATAGAAGATTGTTTATATAAAATTTTACTTATAAATTCCTATTGAATATTCGTTATTAGGCTATATTATACGGGATGTAACGCCGGTAGCGGTCCATGAATAATTCAAATGCCAATGCTGAGATATTACAGGTGGAATCTGGAACGGAATCTTGTTTGGTCATTTATTAGGTCACTAGTTCGATTTACCTTACATTTTGTCGAGATTTTCGAAATAGTACCGCAATTGAGGTCATAATAGCTGAAAATTTTGAACTTTATTTATACAGGGGATTTAATTTAAGCCTTCTGTTTATATAGTTTTTTTCACCTTGTATCCCGAACACAGTAGGGAAACTAGAGTTGACACACTTCGTTCCCATTGGGACATTTCCGTTCTCTACTTTCTACCGAATTATTGAGGCATTGCGTGTTGAGAAGCGAAACTTTTAAGTTATTTTAAGTTTAAGTAGTTATCTTTGTCAAATGTCCAAAAATAACAAAAATATGAATGCAAACGTTAAATTTAAAGATTTTGTATATTAAATGGTGGAACCTACACTCGTTTTTTGTTCTACCCCCTCAGGAAAATAGAACTAATTTGAATACCTGTATATTAATTGCAAGGAGCGGGTTCGGATTCGCGTGTCGCGTGACATCGCGTAGTTGTACTGTCAAACGTGGTCCGACTGAGTTTGTTTGATTGACCGCGCTAACCTCAGGAGCTATTGGTTGAAATTGAAAAATTGTTTGCGTGTTGTATAGTCAGTTTATCGAGGAAAAGCTATGTTACATCACGTTAATAGTTTCAATGTATCTCGCGATATCAAAGTTGACTGGAAGTTTTAAAATGTATAATACAAAAAAAATAGACTAACATTTAGAGTGTTGACTAAACCAATCACTACTAAAAGTTAACTGCTAAAGGCGTTCTGAAGGTCAACCCACATTCAAGTGAGAAAACTCATCAAAATCTTCCAGCTATTTTAGGCTTATCAAGACTATCTGAGTTTTGAAAGACCTGGCCTCGTGGAATATTTAAAATGCCGCTAGCTGTTAGTAATGTAACGGGTCAAGTGCGTGTACCAAATAGCCGGGCACAGACTACATGGTTAGCTAAGTGTTACCTAAGAATTAAAAAAAAATAATTAAATCAGCCTCACGCTGTATCCCGCACACAGCAGGATAGACAGAGGGAAGCTTGTGTTAAGACTCCATTCTCCACTTCCCGCCGAGTTCTGGAGGCATTGCGTGGCGGTACTTAACACCGCGCTTTGCCTCGATACCATAGTGAAGAAATGAAAATATAAATGTAAATAAACATTTCGTTTCTTCGAGTGGGGATCGAACCCACAATCAGTCGATTTTACAGTCACATTTTGTGCTCTGGCGCCGCGACTGGCCTCAAACTCAATTGTGTTAAGAATAAAGTGATTTTAATGTTGTTTATTATGCCTTGCTGGTTATTTCTTTCAAACAGAAATAATAATGAGTTATATATGACATATGACACAGTCTAAGTGCCCGTGCTAACTTACTTTCTGAAGTTAATTGGTGCGTGACAGGCGAAGTTAACCTAGTGTCAAAACACTCCGTGTTTTTAATTGAAACTTTACGAGATTTATCGCGTATATTTAGTATTATATACTTTTGGAAACCCTATTTTTTATTATCGAAAATTAAAGATCTTTAGTAGGTACCTACTTTGTTCCTTACTTCTCGCACGAATTCAATATACTGTGTAATAAATTATGACTCCCGAGCGAGGTCGAACCTACAACCGTTAAGTTTGCATCTAGCCGACGTCACATTTAAATATTAAAAAATATATATTTTTTTAATCTCAACTTTTATCTCATTCACACTTCGTTCTCTTCTTCTTTCGTTTTTGGGATGTTGTGTGTTGAATGACGAAACTCAACATATTACATTTTCTTGTTACCAGAACAAAGAAATTAAATTAAATAAAGTAACTACCTAAAAGAGTAAATTTATCGTTTGGTTTAACCCTTCTACAAAAAAAAAACTCCATAACTAGGTAAGTATGTCACCAAAATAAAACTAGCGCCAAGTAGCTAATTTTCATATTTTAATCAACGTTTACTTTACCCGCGATAAGAGTTCTGTATTAAAACGCAAAAATCTATTTGAAAAAAGATTATTTTGATTTTGTTTAGCTTCACGCTGTATCCCGCACATGACAGAACAGGCAGGGGGAAAGTGTTAAAACGCTTCGATCTCATTTATACAATTCCGTTTCCCACTTTCCACCGAACTCTCAAGGAAATCAAAATATTAAATATTCAGCCAAATGAGAATCAACCCCACAATGACAGCCTCAAATTTAAATTAGAATAAAATTGAATCTATAACCACCTCTTTTACAATTTTTTACATCTGCTATCTAAAACTATTAAAATTAACTGACTAAGTTTTAGTACAAAGTTTATTCGACATCATACGTTACAGCGGCGGCTATTCTGGAACACTACACGCATGAGGTCGTAGCCCAGCTGTTGCATAGACTGTAATTTACTTTAAAATTGGGTCATATAATTTTCCGCTAACATACGACTAAGTATAACCTCGTATGGGTAATAAGAGTTATTTTTTATAACTACGGGATTCGCCGTTGGATATGGGATTTTTTATTTTCTTCTATTATATGATGATTGGTCACTACCGTTTTTTAGCCTTACTGTATCCCCATTCCCAACTCATAGCTGGGTAGGCACAGGTTGCGTTTTAAGGTGCAGATCGTGACACCGCGCGTTGTCTTGTTATCCGAGCGAGAAATTGGAAACTCCCACTGAGTGGGAATCGAACCCACAACCGCTACGCTTATTTTCGTTAAAGTCAGTCATGTGCTATGCCGCCGCGCTACGAATGCCTTACTATCGTTCTTTTTAATTGTTGGTTCATATTTAAATAGGAAACACATGAGTTTTTAATAAACGTATTATGAGTCGAAAATTATGTAGAGAAACCTTAAAGAAGTGTCACTTCGTATTCCTCTTTGAACATAATCAAAAAAAATAGCGGTACCTTTTATTAACAACCTTTTATTAACTACAAAGACAAAAAAGGAGTTGAAAGAAGATATCAACCTAAAAATGGTTGTAGGTTGTATTAACACATGTTTCCTACATTCGGACAAATTTTCAAAACATTGCGTGTTGAGTGGCGGAATTCAACGCCGCTTTTTATATACCAGATATCGAACTTACAACGACCGCGTTTACAGTACGACGTCGTTATAATTAAACTAATTGTCGTTGTTATATATGACCATACGAGAGTCAAGCTAGATAGACAAGTCAAGAGATATTCTCTAAAGCATACAAATTATTTCATGATGACTTCAACTATTACGTTTTATGATTTTCCTATAGTAGGCGGAACCCAACGCCGCGTTTTGTATTTTTTCCAGAGCGAGGAAATCTAAGTATTTCATCACCTAGAATTTATAACCTTCGCGCTTAAAATGAGAAGCTGTCCACGACTGTCTTATAACTATAACGCACAGACAGAAATCCAATTACCCAAAGTACTACTACGAAACAACTTATCCAAGGAAGGATCCGCAAGAAATTTCACAAATTTTGACACTTTCTGTCGACCCAGTTCTCTATTTGCATTTCAAACTCGCATCTTCAAAATTACTGCCCAAGTTTCTGTTACAAAATTCGTTGGAAAATAGCCTTTATATTTAGCATAGTAAGGTCCATATGAATATAATACGAATAATCTGCGGAACCACAGCGCTGACAAAATTTGTGGATACAGAAACTTTTGAATTAAGTACATGTTAGTGAGATGTTTATATTATCATACGAAATGTGTAGAAATGTACAGTCATTTAAATATAACTTATTTGAGTTTGTGTAAGCATTTTTTTTTATATTTTCTAGGACATTCCGCCTTAGGTGAAATTAGCACAGGAAAAATAGTGATTTATCACCTATTTTTTTTATGTTGCTCCTTATATTATAGAAATGTGTATAGCTGTAACATTTTTTTGGTTGGCCAGACTTTGCTGAGAACGTACAAAACTTACTTCTGTCGTAAAAACTTTTTCTATACAAATATTATATAAAGACTTAATAACTATTTACTAACCACGAAAAGCAAAAAAGTGATACAAACCTGAACTAAATATACTTTCATTTCTAAAAGATGCACTTTATAAAGTCATTCTGAAAGCAATTCTAAAATGATTTCGTTTACTAGAATTCAGCATCCATTTACAGCACTACCGTTATATAATAAGCCAGAAATTCTCTTCTGTTCATCTAGAAATTTCATATAATTGGGGCTTCAGTTAATTACATTTGTTCTTGTACGTTTAATCATCAAAAAAGAAAATGTATAAAAAATTTTATGTAGCGGAATTTGAACCCGCACATCTTGAAACCGTTTAGGCGCTCTAAATACATACATGGCTTAGATGCATTAAGCTCCGTCGAAAGTCTTATAATAAAATATGTTACAAGTCTTATAATGCAGTAATTCGCACTCTATATCTCCAAACGGTCATTTATAAACAATTGGTTTTATTATGTATTTTTTTATATAGAGATGTGATTAACAAAAATTGTGTGTTACCGATAAGCACATTCATTAGATTAAATAAATGCATTAGTTATTTTCCCTTTTTTCTACATATCACGTTAGGCAATGGGAACCTAGTGTAAAAAGTTAAGCCACTCCGTTTCCAATACACCATTCAACTCTTGAGATATTTTGTGATGGCGAGGTTATGAAGATATATACGAAAATCACCCTCACTTTGCCACGACGGCCTTGAGGCCGTCTAGGCCTGGAAAACTTCACTTCATAATTTATAGAATTATTGAAGAATCAGTTCTGTCAGTATAATGAGAATATAATATGACGTACTTTCTCAAGCTTGGTCTTGATATTAGCATGGGTTTTTATTGTACATCTTCGTGGGAACGTGGTAAAAACTGGTAGTTACGTGATGATTCTACATAAGCTGTGCTACTTTCCAATATAAAGAATAATTGAATAATTATAGAATATTTTTCCTGTAGTGGTAGATAAAGAGAACCACACAGTGCGCCTTGCACTGTTCCTTATTTACGCATATTTCTGAGACTTTGGATATTTAGTGTTTACTTTGCCTTGTTACCAGAGCGAGAAAATACAAAATATTAAATATTTTAGTCCCTCGAATAGAAATCGAACCCACAATTGTCGCATCGTCCAATCAGTCATACGCTTGTGCCCCTGCACCATTGTGACTTTACATTATATTTTAATATAGAAAGAATCACGGCTGGTATGTGGTAGACTTAACCATTTTGGTAACAGAGTTTGAACACACGTCTCAAGTTAAACATATCTCAATTGTACCATAATTGTAACTGTTTCATAGCAACAACTTCACCCTTTTCCCGCAAAGCAGAGTGGGCAGAGGGATCGCATGCTAACATATACTTCTCACCAATTGCGTGTTATGTATTGAGAAAATGAAAATAAATTTAACTAAATCTCTGAGCGGAAGTCGAACCAACAACCATCGAGATTAAAGCCAGACCCCACTGCGCCACGATGGCCTCAATAAATTATTTCATAATAAGGTGTAATATATCATACGTATATAATATATACATACAATGTATCTTATTATCCGTTATAATGAAACTAATTACATCTACGAACAGAATTAATTAATTCATTATGTAATTGTAATAAAACAAAACAATAATTAATTAATATATGGGAAATATAATATTGTTACTGAAAAACTTTAAATGTATTGGAATTATATTGTTTTAACCTTCACGCTGTTTCATACGTATGGAACACTCCGTTCTCTACGTACTTTCCAATTTTCGAGACATTACGTGTTGAGTGACGCAATGTCTCGAAAATTTTGCGGACTAGGTAAGTCTAGGTTCTGTCTGCCTACCTCGCTGTACATTCAATACAGTTTGAAGCTGATATGCAGCTTTAGATACATTCAATAGTTAGGCCAGGCTTCAGAATCCAAAAACAATGTTTCGTTTGTCATAAAAATGAAGAAAAGGTGATGCGCAATTAAAACAATGTATTTAGAGGATATAAACATAAGTTGAGGAGAAAATAGTAATAAATGCAGAGAAATTTATATTAAGCATACTATAAGAAAGTTTATTATCATCATTATAATTCCATTAATATATATTTTTTATAGCTTAAAGATGGATTCCGCTATAAAGTAGGGTACGTAGAGGGCAGAGGGAACTTAAGGATAAGACACTCCGTTCCCTGTTTTCCGCCGACTTCTCGAGGTATGGCATGTTGAGTGGCGGAACATAATGCCGCGCTTTGGCTTGTTACCAGGGCGAGGAAAATGAAAAAAATAAATATTTAATTTCCCCGAGTGGGAATCAAACAAACGAACCTACAACCGACCTAACGACTACCTACAAATAAGCTTGTACTACTGCACAGTGACGGACTCAAATTTTATATGAGATCAACTAAAAAAAATCTTTGCTGTCTTAAACAAATACAAGATAGTATTGAAAAATATTCCTTACTTTTCATTAAACTTTCGAGATGCTGCGTGTTGAGTGACGGAGTTCAACGCCTGTCACTGCTCTGTCTCTAATTTTTTTAACTTTAGACTAAAGCTATTGGCCCTTGTAGTGACTAAGGTTGCATTGGGAACAAGGTGCGGGACACGAACCTAGGCTTGTAGCCGTGGATCAAGTTGGGTGGTAAGTTGGTAACCCTCTACGAGTACTCTTACTTAGTGATTTCTTATAAAGTAGCTTCAAGCAGTTTCTTGTATGGCAGGGTAGGGAGTGAGTACTTTGAGTCGAAACTCACACACATCACAGTTGAATGGTGGAACTACACCACAGTTGAATGGTGGAACTCAAAAAAATATATATATTTTTTGTTTTACAATAAATTTTTATAAATTTTCTTTTCCTGTAATAAATAATGAATCTTTTTAAAATGTAATATTAATAAATATTTACAAAATTCTCTTTACTTTTTTATAGGCACAGACAGTGAAGCGTCAAAGGTTTTTGTAGAATTCCCATTATAAATTAAAAATAGAATAGAATTCGTAGTAACGTTTGTGTTTATATAATAGAGCCGTCTGAGGCCGTCGTTGTGTAGAGGAAGATAGGTAGGAAGAGCAACAGCACCTGACTGCAAACGCGACTGGTTGTGGGTTCGATTCGGTTCGACCACTCGAGGAAATGTCATATTTAATATTTTTGGCGTTGTGTGATTGAGTTAACTTGAGTCACACTCAACACGTAATGTCTCGAAAGGTGGGCAGTGCGAGGGCAACGGTGCCCACTGCCTACCCTGCTATCCCCGTAAAAGTATGTAGGTTATTTTTAGGGATTTTTTTCTTATCGATTATCTTATTTAAGGAAGCGTCCCAGAATTATTGTATTTCTATTTTAATACACCTTTTTATTTGAATTCATTGAAGTTGTTCAAACAGTATATGATATAACAATAGTTAATGTTTATGTTTTTAAGTAGTTTATACGATATATAATATGTTGAATAATAAATAATATAAAAAGATCAGTTGCTAGATAAAGTCGGGTTATATTAAGTGTAGATATTTAAAAAAAAACTGTAACCACTAACCTGGTTTAATGCAGGACATCCCGCACGCCCCGTCGCATAAACACTTTTTCTTTTTGCTCTTACAGTCTTCGTCCGATGAGCATTTGCGGAGACATTTTTGACCCTAAAACAAAATAAATTTAATTTATGTGAAGTAAGCAATATTTATTTTTTGCCGAATTCTGGAGACATTGCGTATTGATTTGCGAAACTTAACCCATTTTATTTCAATCTATATCCCGCAAAATAGACAGAGGGAACCTAAAGTCAAGACCCAATTTTCAAGACATTGCGTCATTACGCACTCCACTCATTAGTGGATCTCGATGTTGCGCTTTGTCTTGTTAGTAAATAAAAACAATTCGTTTCTTAAGTGAGAATTGAACTCACATTCGCAACGTTAACAATGAGATGTTGTGCCGCTGCGTCTAATTGAAATAATATGAATATCATTATAGTTTGGATTCTCTTCTCATTTTTTACTACTAGGAAAGGAACAGTTTTTTTTTACATTTTTAAAGTGTTATTTCACACTTAAGAAAGAATAAATTAAATAAAAAAATATTTTTATGTTAAACGGTTTTATTACAATAAAAATAATGTAGGTAATGTACTAAAAGCTAAAAAATTATTCGTTAAGTCCTAGCTACCAGATCGCACCAATCTTCTCATCAATCTGGGGTATTAATCAGACAAATAATAAAATCTACCTACACTGTCAAAACTATTCTATTTTTCAGAATGAGCTCTTTTCTACTAATCAAGCCCTTTCATTAGACACTTATATTGAGCTAGTTGTGTAAAATATGTAATCCGCCATTTTGCCGCGGCGGCCATCTTGAATTTATTTTTTTATAGTGAGCTCTATTCTACCAATAAAGCCCTTTCATTTGATACCCATAAAGAGGTTGTTGTGAAGTAATATGTAATCCGCCATTTTGTATCGGCGGCCATTTTGGATTTACAGGCATAATTTGTTTTATTTTATTGTATTGTCATCAATATTAAGAGTGGGTACCAAATATTAGATCGATCTGGTGTCAGGAAGGGGGTAAAATTCCAATTAGTAAATTTGACCCAAGCAAACAGGGTAAGGTAAGTAAAACTGTTTACAAATATTTCAAGCGCTCAAGTTATTACGTACATTTGTATGCTTTTTCTAAAAAAAAGCCGAAAAACATAAATAATCATTCTTACAAGTAGCGTGGCTTGCTCTTCATCTCTAGGACACTGTGCTGATGGAGAATTCCGAGGATTCTTATAAATCCTTCCGTCATCGTCGGCGTCTGCGCGGCTTGGAGTGGTTTCTTCTTCATCCTCGTCCTCCTCAGTTGTGGGACTCGGGAGAGATGAAACTGTGGAAAGAATATATTATTAATTTTTATTTTTTATTTGATTATGAGGCCGGTCGTGGCGCAGAGGCACAAAGTGTGACTGTAAAATCGACTGGTTGTGGGTTCGACCCCCACTCGAGGAAGTGAAATATTTATTATATTTACATTTATATTTTCATTTCTTCGCTCTAGTGTCGAGACAAAGCGCGGCGTTGAGTTCCGCTACTCAGCACGCAATGCCTCCAGAATCCGGCGGAAACTGGGGAACGAAGTATGACACTAGGTTCCCTCTACCTACCCTGCTGTGTGCGGGATACCGCATGAAGCTGATTTTTAATTTATTTTATTATATTTAAGTTGTGTGTCAGCTTCTGACTGTAAACGGGACGCTTGTGAGTTCGATTTAATACATATGATTATTATTTTTATTATTTTCGTTTTCTCACTCTGGTAAAGGAAAAGCGGTGTTTGATTCCGCCGCTCAACGCTCAATGTCTTGAAAGTTGACTAGAAAGGAATGGAGTGTTTTAACATAAGGTTCCCTCTGTATACCCTAGTATAGGGATAAAAGTACAGCTTCAAACGTTTATTTATTAATTATTCTCGTATTATTTATATACTCATATTTGTTTCGTTTCCTTTTATGTAATAAATAAATTTTTACACAGACAATCTTTACGTTTTTTATAAAAAATTGAAACCTGATAATCGGATTCGCATATCGAGGGTTTCGTAACAATTTTGTGATGCAGTCACAAAGGTCAAGAAAAAATATAACTTATTTTCCTCTATAACAAAATTAACATTTACAAGCGTGTGCACTAGTTTTGTATGAGATTAAATATAAATATAAGTTTGTAAAGATTTTTTTTGTATTACATATAATAAATCAGAACAGAAATCGAACCTACACTATCTTACTAAGCAAAAACCAAGCTCTAGACCATAAGTACTACAATAATATAGCGTCTAAAATATATCGACAATAGAATATTGTTTCTCATATTTCTAAGGACTGTGTTCCAAACATCTTGAATCATTCTCATTTGTGTTAATGTTCCTTTTATTAGCTATACGATAGATTTTCTAAAAAATTACTTTGAGTGCTTCTATATTATATGTATTTACTAGTTTTTATTAGAAACTTCGCCTGTGTTATACAATAGAAGTAACACATGTAATATAGAGGCTTTTACAGAACTTATATTTCTTCCAGAGCAAAATACTATTAAGCTTGTACAATGTCTATCTTAAATTCTAATACAATATGTTATTTCTAGAGAACCTCTTTCTTCTTCCGCTCCAAATCTAAAAAATGTATCTCGAATTTTCCGACCACATAAAGCGTCATTTTAGTAGTGCCCTCTGGTGATAATTCTATAAACTTATTTTAATTATTTCAAAAACATTTTAATTAAACAAAGAGGTTGAATTACATTTTTATAATAAATTATTGCGAATATTAAAACTTATAAATATAAAATAATTACACACATGATACATTCCATGTGCAAGAGATAACTGTAGATACAGTGTGATACATTGAAACGTGTAACGTGATGTAATGTAACCTATAATAATATAATATAGTCCGTTTAACGAGAAAGGCTATAATTACATATAGAAAAACACAAGAAACAAAACACGTAAAAGCAATCGAATACAAAAATATTTTATTTTTCTTTATATCAGATTTTTTGAGATTAGTACGTTCAACTAAATTAACTTCTTTTTTTTAGCTTCACGCTATATCCCGCACATTACAGGATAGGCTGAGGGGACGTAGGAGCTTAGAGTTAAAGTACTCCATTAAGACACGTCTGTTCTCTTGTTTCCGTCGGAATGGCGGAACTCAACGCGGTGCTTTGCCTTGTTACTAGACCGAATAAAACCCAGTTTTATATAGAAGTATCATAGCATAGATTCATAACAACACTTTAAAATATTCGGGTTCGATTCCTACTCGGAGAAGGAAGTTGACTTCCGTTACTCAACAATAAGTGCCTCGAAAGCAGGCGATGGAGAACAGAGTATCTCAACACTAGGCCTTCCTCGATCTACATTTACTATATGTGGAAAAAAGAGAAAAGGATAAAAACCATATTAAAAAAACATATAAAAAACCCTTGCTATCACACAAAGTGACGCATAATATGGACGGATAGCTTTTTTAAGTACACGCTGTATACCTCGTAAGGCAGGGTAGGCAGAGTGAACCCAATAACAAGAAACTCCGTTCTGCTTCCCGCTCAATTTTCTAGACATTGCATGTTGAATGGCGGAACTTAACGTCACACTCGGCCTTGTCACCATTGCGAAGAAATGATAGAATTGTTTACCCTAGTCAGAATCGAACCCACAACCGCCGGGGCTATAATTCGTATAAATCATTCAGAAGCGAGTTTATTTCTGCATATAATTTATGTTTCAACATTTAAATATTTACTTACAACACTGTGAATTGGTTTCAATATAAACTTTACAATACAAATATGTGTGTATTGTGAGCTTTAAACAATACGCTTTGATAAATACCCTGTAATACAATGTTGATTTTGTAATGGTTCATAAATCAGTACTTCGATTGGAAAAATTAAAACTATTAAATTATATAATATAGAGGTTGTCGTGGCACAGCGGCACACATCATCTGATTAAATGAGTTCAATTCCCACTCGATGGAATGAATTTTCATTTCCTCGTTCTGGTAAGAAGACAAAGCGCACGTCAAAATCCGGCATTTCACTCGCAATGTCTCGAAACTTGGACGGTGAGTGGGGGACAGAGTATCAAGTAACTCTAGGTTCCTTTTGCCTACCCTGCTAGGTATATGAAAGATACAACGTCAAGAAAAAAAAAATAAAAATAAAATAATCATAATAATAAATATAAATCACACTACTCATTCTATTAAGTTCAATAAAGTATTCAACTTTCACATTTAGAACTTAAGTAAATAAATGTAGATATTTATATGCTAATGCCATACTTTTCCCGGTAGTGACGTCACTTCCGTCAGTTGATTCTTCATCTCACCTATTAAATTACTTTCCTCTACTAAGATTACTGAGTGAGTAAGATAAGCTATAAAAGTTCAAACGGGAGTGATTTTTCTGTAAGTTTTACAAAGAAGTCTTATATTATTTTACTTATCAAACTATTCTCATAGGACAGCTTCACGGTGTATCCCGCACGGTGTATAGCAGGGTAGGCAGAGGGAACCCAGTAAGGTATTCCGTTCCCTTCGGTTCGGTTGAGTGGTGGAACTCAACGCCGGGCTATTGCCTTAATGCCAGAGCGAAGAAATAAAAATGTTAAGAAATAATTATTTATTACAACGCTACTCTTTGCCTTGTTACCAAAACGAGGAAAATGATAATATTAAATATTTAATTTTTTCGAATGAAAATCGAACCCACAACCTGCTAGTCACAGTTTCAGTCACACGCTCGAGCCTCTAGGCCACTATTGGCCACGATAAATGTTTGATTTAAATAATATTACTTATTGTGCAATCCCCTATACAGTTATTTGTGGAAATAAATGGAAGCAAAGCCGCAGAAAAAAGCTAGTCATTTATAAATCTGAAGCAGTCTCTCAAGTCTAAACTTAATTATGAAATGTAAAAACGTCAAAGTCTTTCGAAATTCCCTTTACAGTAAAATAGGCTCGGTCCGATACGATAATCCACTTGTCTATCGGTACTCGGTAGAGCCTTGACCCAAAAACCGGTAAATATGCCAGCTGATTACGGCTGAAGTCCAAAAGTATGTTCAATTTGTTTTTTTTTAAAATGAAATTTGATTTTATTTGAGGCTTTTGTGACCCAGTGGCACAAGCGCGTCACTGTAACGTGACGGTTGTGTTTTAAATGAAACTATTTTAACCGGATTAATCGCGTAT
>JAAIXJ010001900.1:452862-537562 GCA_013403705.1 Heliconius hermathena | reverse complement strand
ATTTTTACTATATTTTCTATTTTTAATTATTTTTTTTATTTTATATTATTTAAATTTTATTTTATTTATATTTTATAAATTTATTTCTTTTATTAAATTTTATTTTATTTTATTTTCTATTATTTATATTTTGTTCAATTTTATTTTATTATTTCTTTTAATTTTTTTTATACTTATACCTAATCATCAAGGAAACCTCTTAGAATCTTTTGCAGTTTAAAAGAAATCTACGATTTAATTGACACTTACGTAACTAATCGTCAAGGAAACCTCTTAGAACCTTTTGTAGTTTGAAAAGGAATCTACGATTTAATTGACACATATAAACTAAAGTGAATAGGAAATAGAATATATGGGAATAGCTTTTAGGGTCCACTCACCAAATCATTTTCCCTCGTGACTCTGTAGCTGTAGCAGCAAGCTGGTTCGTCTTCAAGTCTTCTCGCGAGTTCATGAATATGACTATTTATTAGGTTCGGATTCCGTTATAAACGCTTGAAAACGTTCGCACGAGATAAGTTTTCCTTAATTTCTCGAACGCGGAAATTATCGCACGAGATAAGTTTTCCTTAATTTCTCGAACGCGGAATCATACCGGCTGCGCCAGTCAAGTTCGAACCGCCGTGGTAGGCTTTTTAAAAAGATATAACTATATTTAAAATAAAATATTATATTTAGAAGACAACTTGTCGCTAAGACTACATCTTAAAGGCTAATAATTTAATGCTAGGTTACTTCTAATATTACATATCAACATCCGCTTGATGAGACAATTGTTTATGTTAAATGATACATGATATTCTGATGATAAATGCTTATGTTCATAATTCTGCGAATATACCAGAGCAGCTAATAGAATGTTCCGGCTCATCAGTTTGGGGCGACATAACTATCTTTAATCCGACAGAAAATAAACATAAAAAACCTATCAAAATTCTAGGATACATTTGAATAATACTTGAAGACAGAATATAATTTAATGTACTTATATCTATATTTAAAAACAGAAGCACTGTAAAAATATGTTTGCTGGCTCTATTAACAAAATTACCGTGTGATACAATTTCATATAAAATGTTAGTTAGTTAAAAGATATTTAAGTTTGCTAGCATTTTTTTGGTAGCGGCAAAAAATAATATTTTATGTTATTTTTGCTTAAAATAATTTATATTTCTGATGTTCGTTATATTTTCTTTTATAAAACTAATATCTTTTTATATGAAAATTTGTGAGTAATTTTGTATTTAACACTGTAGTAGTTATTTCAAACGAACGAACGAACCAAAGAATCTATGTATTAAGTAAATACATATTTCTTTGAATATCAAATCGGTCTTTATCTATGTGTTGAATTAACGACGACTACGACTTAAACTTAACTGTTATTATTTATGAAGGTAACCTTCACTAACAATTCAATTTTGTTTACTTTATTGTTTGTACTCTGAACAATAGTGCTTTAAAAATATATATTTTTATCAACAGTCATATAATTAAGACGTTTCAAATGTCATCTTTAGCCAAGAATCTTACCAGCGTGATTGCTATATAACATTCTCAGGCAAAATGCCTTGAGTTCATTCATAACTATAACTAGCTTCACACTTTATCCCTAGCGGGGTAGTCAGAGAGAAAGGAGCGCCAAACGCTACGGTCTCTAGATACCTCTTTCGCCTTGTCCNCGCCTCGTCCACTGTCATCAACCTCTTCATACATGCCCTCCGGGGGGTCATCATGCTTTTTACGTGACCTTCTCCAGTATCTTTGATACTGTGTTTTCGAAGGTGAATCGAGGTCTCCCTCTACCTCTCTTACCGCTCACTTTTCCATCATAAATCTTTTTTGCCATTCTTTCATCACTCATTCCTTCAACGTGCCCAAACCAGCTGAGCACGTTCTTCTTCATTCTCACCGTGACATCCTCGCTAGTACCTGCCATTCTGTGTACCTCTTCATTGCGGATTCGATCAGTTAAACTGACTCCGCATATCCTACGAAGAGATCACAATGCCGCAGCATTTATTTTTCTTTCGTTCTTCTTCTGTAATACCCACGTTTCGCTGCCGTATAACAGAGAGCTGTGCCCACGTTTCGTGGTCTCATAAATGCAGCTAATGCTCTGTTAACCTTGTTACCGGCAGCAATACGCCTTTCCACATCCATCTCGTATCTTCCATCTCTATCGAACATACTTCCCAAGTATACCACTTCATTTACTTGTTTTACGAAGTGATCGCATCTCCACAGCATTCATCTTTCTCTCATTCTTCTTCTGTAATACCCACTTTTCGCTGCCGTATGACAGAGTCGGTACCAAAACTGCAATGTGTATGGCCAAACGCACAGCTGTGCTGACGTTACGCGGTCTCATCAATGCAGCTAAGACTCCGTTAACCTTGTTAGAGGCAGTAATACGCCTTTCTACATCTATCTCGTATCTCGTATCGAGTTCATTCATATATTCATATAATGCATATAAATGCCGATAACTTTTTTTTTAATGAACCGATTTTAATGAAAGATACTTTAAATATTAAGTTGAGTTAAAACAAAGCAATTAGTGAAACTTTTAAGTAAATCGGTTTAGTACTTTCAGAGAAAAATGTGACCATACAAATAGACAGACAGACAGACAAGAAATTGAAAAAATATATTTTTACTGTGTTATTATATATAGAGATAACATATTTACGTTTAAAATTCTTTGCTATCATAAATTTAATTGAATATATAATATTTTAAATATAATTCTTGCTAAAATTTATTTACAAAATATTTGTACTTGTTTTCAGGTATAGCAAAATAGCTTCATAGTGTAATTTAAGAAGTAAATATAGCACTTGTATTGAAAAATATTTGTATATGGTAGAGTGGAGATGGAATCCACAATCATCACGTTTACATTTAGTCGTTGTACCATTGCACTTTGATAAGTAGATTAGTATTTAAAAAATATTAACAAATTGAAGCCAGTCGAGGCGCAGGGGCACAAAGCGTGACTGAAAAACTGACTGGTTGTGTGCGATCCTCACTCGAGGAGATGAAATATTTACTTAAATTTATATTTTCATTTCTTCCCTCTGGTGTCGAGGACAAGCGCGGCGTTTAGTTCTGCCACTCAACTCGCAATGCCTCAAGAATTCGGCAGAAAGTGGGGAACGGAGTGTCTTAACCCTAGGTTCACTCTGCCTACCCTGCAGTGTGCATACAGCGTGAAGCTGATTTATTTATTTTTTATTTTATTAACAAATTATTTGTGACAAATTTAATCACAAAAATACAATATGTTATGACTATAATACCTAATCCTTTTTAGAAGTACGAAGGCATATTTCATTACATCAACTCATTTATCAATTTATTTTTTTTTCTCTTTAATTATAATATTTATTTATTTTTTTCTTTTTTAGAATGATTAATTTATGTAAATTTCATATTTCATTTATTTTAGTGTCATACTTCTTGGACTTATTATAGATGAAGGATTTTTTTATAATATACTTATAAAATCAAATATAAAAACATACTAATAGATATTATTATTTATTACCATATTTCAATGAAAAAAAAATATTTATGTCAAATTATATTTATTATAGTATAAGTGGTAGGTGCTTAAATTATGTTGCCACTTCATACACTGGATATTCTTTTTTTTATAATAATATAAAAATATGTCGCTTAAATATCTAATTTATCCTTGAGGATATTTCCAAGCCCGACTGCTCCTGGTCTTCCATACTTTATGAAGAACGGTTGCTGTTCCATATAAGAAAGCCAAGCTAAGATTTTAGGATATCTGCAATAGTAAAAATAATATTATATTAAAATATTAAGTAATATGGCAATATACACATATTTTTAAAGTTATAAATAAACAAAATGTAAACATAATATTGAAAGAGTAGTTATATTATTTCTACTTCGACGCGTCGTCGTTTCGTGCCGCACAGTGCCCCTGACCTTGATCGCTATCGGTAGCATGGTTACATTCAATAAATAAGTCACTCAATTTTATTTTCATGCATCTCGCTAATTTGGTGGATTAGAGAGAGAGAGCCTACTGTTAAATAACTCCGTTCTCCATTTTTTGCCATAAAGTAAACTTTTAGTATGTATTGATATTATTACGAGTGGTAATCGAATCTGCAACTATTATTACTATTAACTGTTATTAATATTTTATCAATACATTACTACTTGTGCCCGATCCTGGCTGAAATCCATATTGAGACTCAGTGATATTACACTCGCGGCGGAGCCTAAGGTCGATCATGCGCTCGAAGAGTTTCATGGTATGACTCATAAGCTTAATGCCCCTGTAACTACCACAATCTTGAACACTGCCCCTTCCTTGTAAATAGGGGTAATGAAGCTGAGCCGCCAATGGTGTGGCATCTTTCCAGTGTTCAAGATATGGTTAAAAAGGTAAGAATGAGCACACCAAGAGAGCCCAACGATTTCCGCGCTTCGATCGGAATGTAGTCAGGTCCCACCGCTTTTCCGTTCTTCATGCGTCGAAGGCAATTACGAGTTTCGTCAAGGGTTATTGGGGCAATAAGTCCGAGGTTAGGCGGTGGGTCGTGATGAAGACTGCATGGGTGCTGAGTATTCAGAAAGTCCTGGAAGTAGCTTCTCCACCTCTCCTTCACAGAGGCATGTCTACAGAGCAGCGTGCCTTGGGAATCTCTGACGCAAAGACATTTTGCGATATTTTGCGTCTCTTTATCCCGGGAACGTGCCAGTTTGTAAATGAACTTCTACCCCTCCACAATTTCAAGTTTATCATACAATGATGACAAACTCTCACTGCAGGCTCTGGCTACAGCTCTTTTACTGGCACGTTTAGCTACTTTGTACTCCAGTCTGTCTTCAGGAAAGTTGAATTGCTGCCACTTCTTAAAGGCATCCTTCTTTTCACAAGTCACCTCCTGCACCTTGTCATTCCACCACTATGTCTCCCTGTCGATGACACGTCCTCCCCTAAAAAGGCCAAGAACTCGCTTGCCCGCCGCAATGTTTGCCGACTGAGCTCGATCCCAAGCATCCTGAGCAGTCTCGGTGTTAGTCGAAAGATTATGAATTTTCACCTCTGCCAGGAAGTCGGTCTGCATCGGTCCATTCAGCAACCACCACTTGATCCGAGGCATACGTTTCTCAGCTACTTTCTTCTTCGGAGTGACGTTAAAGTCCATGACAAGAAGACGATGTTGGACCGTGAGGCTTTCACCTGGAATGACCTTGCAGTTTGTTACCCTGCCCATATGACATCGTCTGGTCAATAAGTAGTCTATTTGAGTTGAGTGGGACCCGTTCTTATACGTGATAAGGTGCTTAGGATTCTTTTGGAAGAACGTATTCACGACGGCTAGATCCGACGCAATACAGGTTCTCAGAATATTTTCTCCCTCTGTATTGCGAAGACCGTGCCCAAAACCCCCGTGAACACGTTCATACGGCTCAGCAGCCTTACCGACGTGACCGTTCAAGTCTCCCCCAACTAAGACCACTTCGGCAGACGGTATAGCAAGTAGCACTTTTCGGACGTACTACATCCCGCCTGAGGAGCATAGACACTGATTAAGTTGGTGGTAATGCCCTCAATCAGTACCCTTACTCGCATCAAACGGTCGCAGCAACGATCAACTTCAAGGAGCCCATTCTGAAGCTCTTCAGAAAGCACTACTGCCACACCGTTTCTACCTGAAGGTGACCCAGTGTATA
Source organism: Heliconius hermathena (assembly GCA_013403705.1). NCBI lineage: Eukaryota > Metazoa > Arthropoda > Insecta > Lepidoptera > Nymphalidae > Heliconius > Heliconius hermathena. The sequence continues at coordinate 531,838 of JAAIXJ010001900.1, read as the reverse complement.
TAAGCCGGTAACCCTATCCGATGTTACGGGACTTATTGCCCTTCCACTGAGTTTCCTGGAGGAAAGCACACTGGACCCGACATCTCATGAGTACATCTGCAAGTTCCCTGCATCTTCCGGTTAGAGAGCCAATATTCCACGTTGTAAAGCGGAGTTTCCGGAAGCGGCGGATGGCGGTTTTTAAATGAAGCGACTGCCATCTGACCTACTAAATCAATAGTACTTATAATTTATTAATTCATAATTATCAGACTGTATATGTAAAATAAATGAAATAGAAACTAGCTTTGCATTAAGTAGACTAGGAATCTTACATCAATCAATAATAAATTCTAACATTCTTTTAAACACATTGGTAAACATAAGTAAGGTAGAGAAGTTAGCGTATAAGCCTACATTAGATAATTTAGTAAAGTTAGAACAAACAATTTCTATAAAAGCATTTATTAAGGGAAATTACATAACTTACCTTTTGGAAATACCTATAATTAAAGATGACACATATATCTATTATAAATTGATTTCCTTACCTGTTTTATTCCGTGGTTCCACTGTCATCATTATTCCTAAATATCCTTACCTTATAGCAAAAGGGTTGAAAACTAAATTATTGGATTATCAGTGCAAAGAAATAGATAAAGCGAGTTTCCTGTGTTACGAGAGAGAAGTTCTTCAATTTATTAACGATCCTTGTATAACAGAACTTATGACTTATATTGAAAACGCTACATCGTGTGTTCCTGTTCCTGTAATCACGGAAGACATCCTGCTGCAACCTCTGCAAACTAACACCTGGACCTTGTTTACCCGAAAAGAGGAATTGCTCACAAAAACATGTTTTAATGAAGTATATCGACAAAAGGTTAAAGGAACTTACCTACTTACCCTAGATGACCCTTGTGAAGTCAAAATTGGCAATATAATTCTGAAAAAGCATGAAACATTATTAGAAAATGATACACACTCAATGTTACCTGTTATTAATTTACCTTCAATAAATGTTCCTGAAAAACCTATTCTTAAACCGATGAATATAAAAGGCATAGATCTTACAGATCTGAAATTTCTGGCATATAGTGTGAGGCCGGTCGTGGCGCAGCGGCACGAGGTGTGACTGCAAAACCGACTGGTTGTGGGTTCGATCCCCACTCGAGGAGATGAAATATTTACTTAAATTTATATTTCCATTTCTTCGCTCTGGTGTCGAGGTTAAGCGCGGCGTTGAGTTCTGCCACTCAACACGCAATGCCTCCAGAATTCGGCAGAAAGTGGGGAACGGAGTGTCTTAACACTAGGTTCCCTCTGCCTACCCTGCTGTGTGCGGGATACAGCGTGAAGCTAATTTAATTGTCTTAATTTAACTATAACTTACTTATATTTTTTAGAAATCATATGATAAATACCTAAAGAAAAGATGGATTATTATTACCGTTATTTATTTAAGTTAAAATGAAAATTTTCAGATGGCTTTGAAATTCTATAAGCTCAACATCAGTCCACTAGTGTGTGCTACTTTGATGTTGATTGATCATCTCAAAGTTTCTCCAATTGAATTTGTGGATTTCGATCTTCTGAACAAAGATCATTAGACACCAGAGCATTTAGGGGTATGTTTTAAAAACAGGATAAAATTTTACAAATAATGCTTTAATTAACATTTTATAACAGCTACACTCACAGTTATGCTAACTTAGCCAACTCCACTTTATCAAAATTTATTTATAAACAAAATTTATACTTATAATTATATTGACCGAAGTTTAGGGCAGGAAATTTTATCATTAAATATTGCATTTCAATAATTATTTTTTATTTCTCGTTGAAGAAAGAGCACATTTATGATTAAAATTATTATTTGTAACATTTCGGAAAATCCTATGCACACCATACCATTGTTGCAAGATGGAGATCTATTTATCCATGACAGGTAAAATTTTGTATAATTCATAAGAATAATTAATTTTAACTTCTTAAACAATTTTAATAATTACTTATTTTGTCATTTTTTACAGTCACGTCATCATGACTTACTTAACTGAAAAATACAGCAAAGAAGACTCTCTGTACCCCAAAGATCTGAAACAAAGAACCTTGGTTGACCAAAAATTATATTTCGACGCACAATTTTTTACTCGTGCTAAGAACATTAGTGTAAGTCTTGTATTTTAAATTAATATTAAAGTACAACAAAAGAAGTAGTAATCAACTCTTCTCTTAATTAAAATTAAGTTTTGAATATGAAACGACTCTGAACTCTTACCTAAAGTATTTTTTTGTAACGTCGTGTACCTAGTGTAATTAAGCAATTGATAATTTTTAAAATAAACTGGTCAACCGTAAAAAACATTTAGTTATTATATGAAATAAATAATGAACCAAAAATTCGAGTCTACTTACCACTAGACACTAAGTACGCAACCCTTAAAAATGTGGAATCGAATATATGAATGGCAAGTGGGAATCTTAGCGTTAAGTACGCTAAATTTTGGCTTACTAATTTTTCTTCCATTTCATTTGCAGTATGCGGCANTATAAGAGACAGCATTATAGTTGTCAATCAATTCTGCTTATTAAATCAATAATCATGTATTTTAAGCGGGCGAAGCCGTGGGCGAGCCGCTAGTATTAAAATACAACAAAAGAAGTAGTAATTGACTCTTCTCTAAATTAAAAATAAGTTTTGAATATGAAACGACCCTGAACTCTTACCTAAAGTGTTTTTTTGTAACGTCGTGTACCGTCGTGTAATTAAGCGTAAAAATTTAGTTATATCAAATAAATAATGAACCTAAAATTCGAATCTATTTACCACTACACACTAAGTACGTAACCCTCAAAAATATGGAATCGAATGTATGAATGGAAAGTGGGAATCTGAGTGACTTAACGTTAAAATTTGGCTTACTAATTTTTCTTCCATTTAATTTACAGTATGGAGCATTCTTTGAAGGAGTAAGGAAACCATCTGAAAAGGCTATCAATGACCTACTCGAGACATATGATTTCCTAGAAGCTTTTCTCTCCAAAACAAAGTTTGTTGCCGGTGACAAGATGACAATTGCTGACATTTCAGTACTGTCTACTATTGCTGCTTCATGTTACATGGTTCCTATTGATGACAAAAAGTAAGTAGTAATGTTATTGTATTTATAAAATACACTAGTTGTCGATTCGATGATCACTCGTGATAATATCAATACTAAAAGTTTATTTTATGGCAGAAAATAGAGAACGGAGTAATTTAACACTAGGCTCTCTCTCACACTCTCTCTCTTTCTATCTAATCCGCCAAATTGGCGAGATGCATAAGAATAAAATTGAATGACTTATTTATAGAATGTAACCATGCTATCGGAAGCGATCAAGGTCAAGGGCACTGTGGGGCACGAAACGACGACGCGTCGAAGTAGAAATAATATAACTACTCTTTCAATATTATGTTTACATTTCTTTTATTTATAACTTTAAAAATATGTGTATATTGCCATATTACTTAATATTTTAATATTATTTTTACTATTGCAGATATCCTAAAATCTTAGCTTTCTGATATGGAACAGCAACCGTTTTTCAAAAAGTATGGAGCACCAGGATCAGCCGGGCTTGATAATCTCCTCAAGGATAAATTAGGTATTTAAATTACATATTTTTATATTAAAAATACGAATATCTATTGTATAAAATGGCAACATAATTTAAGTACCTACTTATACTATAATAAATATAATTTGACATAAATATTTCCTCTTTCATTGAAATATGGTAATCTAATATATAATACGAAGGCGAAGCTGCGTGCGCCCACTAGTAAATAATAATATCTATTAGTATGTTTTTATATTCCGGTGTCTCGTTCACTGGTTGGTGTTCGTTTTTGGACGACCATTGAAGAAGATCCCTCGCTTATGAAGAATAACATTGGATGTCGGTGTCTCGCACGTTGGCCTTGGTAACAAACTCCTTTTACTTTTTACCAAACAAACGTCGACGGCGCTATTAAAAACATTCATCTCTCTCGCACTCGCTCGCAGAGTCGGATAGCGTGGACTGCGTATGCGCATGACCTTGCTACAAGCTATAAGTAGTCAATTTGCTGTTTCTACGTATTGCTTCCTTTGTAATACACGTCTTTTTGCAATTTTTGCTGTCAAGAACATTTTCGTGAGTTTAAAATATTATGTCTAAGCTTACCCGAATACCCCTAAATAAATGCCCCTCAGAATCGAACATACTTGGACTGGATGCCAGCGAAAAAGCCAGAATGAATGAAGCCTGGAAGCCAGATGACAGCGAGATAAGTTTTGTAAATACCAATCGGACAAAAAGACCGAGGACAATTTCGTCGCCGCGGGAACAGGATCTCAGGGGGAAAATTAACGAGTTACTTGGACTACTACTAACGAGTTTATTAAAAAATTATCAAGGTGATAATATTACTAAAACGTTCGACAGACGGTCTTCCTCCTCCTGCATCTTCTGTACCCGTCTGCGATAGTGGCTGTACTGTCGTCTCGCGTCAACGCAGATGGTACGCAGTTGCGCGATCTCCCACGACCACCAGTACACTTGCCGCCGCTGAGGGCGGCGCCTGGGACGGGGCATTGACGCGTCACAGATACGCGTCAATGCCCTCTGCGCCCAGGATGCGGCGTCTTCTGCAGACGTCAAGCTCTGGGGCAGCCAGGATTCCACTATCGCGGCCTCCTCCAGCAATTGCCTGTCGAGGCGACNCCGAGCACTGATGTTGTTTGTGCCCGGCTTGGCCGCACCTGAAGCACTGCTGGCTCCTATCCTGCGCACTGCTGCACTTCGCCGCCACGTGGCCAATGTCGTGGCAGCGGAAACAACGCAGGTTTCGCTGTTGCAGCAGTTGCACCCGCGCAGAGACGAAGCCCACTAAGAGCCGCGACCCGCTCACTCTCTTCGCCGCCATGATAGGGCAGCGAACCCACGCCGTGCCAAGCCCGCTGCGGTCCTGCCGGATCTCTCCCACCTTCACAGACCCGACATCGCAGCCGCCGACTCGGCTCACGGCCTGCGCCACCTCCTCTGAAGTCGCAGAGTCATCTAGGCCACTGACCCTCAACTCTGCGCACTTCACCGGTCTCGCGACCAGCACCTCGCTAGCGTCGAGCACTCCTCTCAACCGCTGAGCGAGGGCATCCGCCTTTTCGCCGCTATTGGCGCCAGGGAGCTCCAACACCCTGGCACCAGTAGAGGCGACCCTGAGCCGCAGGTCTGCTATGCCCAGATCCTCCAACCTTACCGCTTCCTTTATCTGCGTCAGGACATCGCGGTAGGTCAGCTCCTTACTAGCTGCGGCCGGCTGCACGGTAAGCGTCACCGCCGCCGACCGTGGAGGACGCAGCTTAGGCTGCTTAGCAGACTTTGGCTTCTGCGTCGTCTGCCTCGTCTGCTTTTTTTGGGCCACCGCCGCCTTACTCTTGCCGCCCTTGCGCACCACCACATTCCAACTCTCACGTCGGCCGGGGCGGGAGGCAGCGGCCGAGGCTCGGCTGCTCAGGCTTGCGGGGCTTTCTTAGCAGTCTTGCTGCTCTTGCCCTTCTTAGGACCCTGCCGTGTCTTCGGGCCAGGGTTGGCAGGCGCTACCAGGGTCGTCACAGTAGGCTCCGCCACTACATTTGAGACGGCCGCCTGGCGCCTTTTGTCCGCCGCTAAAGGAGGACGCACTGGCTTTGCCGGAAGGAGCCTGTCCTCCAGCGCCGCCAGCCGCGTATTCAGCAATGTGCCCACTTGCACCATCACCGAACGCGCCATTTCGTCCTCCTTCTTCTTTCCTTCAGGAGCCTGCCGCGAGATCCTGGAACGCCCGAGCTCCACCCAAATCAGCGACATCTCCTTACGCAGCTCCGACAACTCCTGTGTCAAGCGGCTGTTTGCCGCACGGAGCTGCGTAACCTCCTCGCTGGCGGTTTTGTTGGCCAGTATCGCCACGGCCGTGTTTATAGCACCGGCAGCCTCCTTAAGGGCTTTTGTAAAAGTGCCCTTAAGGTTGCCGGATCTGCAGGCGACTTTATTAATGATGGCCAAACTGTCGGTGACCTGGTGCTGCAGATCTTGCACCAGGGGGCCATCCGTCGTAGGTCTCGCCAAATCCGGTACATCCGAGAGCCTGGAGCTCACTCTCGATCGTACCATCTCGGCCATGTCCGCGACCTCGTCCTCCGCTTGGAGCCGGAGCTCCTCTCTCCTAACCGTACTTAGCCGTTTTGTCGGCTTTTGTCTCTCTTCATTATCGGAAGAGCCGGAGTTGGTCTTCTTACTCCTCGGTCTCTTCCGATATTTGCGCGTCTCTGTCCGAGTCGCTGCATTTTGCGACTCCATGGACACGCAACTGTCCACCTCGGATTCAGAGGCCGCCCAGAAGCGACCTCGCGATGACGTAGACACCGACCTGGATCTCCCGCTGATAATGGAGGCGACATCCGCCAGGTCCAGCCGTTCTACTACCATCTTTGCGCTTTTCAGCTGCAATCCTCCTTTACTGCAAGGCACTGAGCCCTGCTCACCGCCTTTAACAGGCACGACATCTTCCACACCCTTCTCGGGCAACGTATTCTCACCGCCCTCCTCAGGCGCCACAACAACTCCTCCCTTCACCGCCTCCACTTCAACTCCGCCCATCTCGGGCGCCTCTCCCGCAACACATTGGTATAACTGGCCCCTCCTCAGATTCGGTGGGCTTGCGTGCCGTAGCACGGAGGGATTCTCCGGCCTCGTGGAGACCGGTACCCTCCTGGGGTAGTGTATAATTCTTGTATACCGGCATGTTGTGTTTTTTGCTGTTCCACAGCGGGGCTTTTCTGTCGGGGTGTGCTCCCCTAGGCCGTGTCCATAACGATGGACTGAAGGCACGCCCATGCCTGCTGGTTTTGGTCCGCGCCGGGAATAAATTCCCGGTCCACTCGCCCGCAAGTGCGAGTGGTTTCCCCTATCTGCCACCCGGGGGACGCGCCCAGTAGGAGTCCAGCAACTCCCTTGGGAGTCATGTACATCCTGCATTGAAATTCGAAATATTCCCTATGGCGTAAAAGAAACAACTAGTGACCTAAATAAACTAGTTTCCAGTGTAGGCAAGATAACCAAAGTGTCTTTAAATCAGTCTGACATTAGGCACGCCTACAGAATCGGTGGACAGCAAGCTAAACAGTTTCCTACTGTTGTCGAATTTGCTACGCTTCAAATGAAAACCACTCTCCTCAGTAACATTCGGGAATATAATAAAGCCAAAAAACAAATGCAGAAAAAATCAATACCGAATTACCGAACTACGGAAAACGACAACCAGTATACATCGCTGAACATTTACCTATGTCGAGAGTTTGAGCAAGAGTGGTTTTAGTGCGAATGGGTAAAAAATTTTTTAACAGAGCGGGCGTTTAACAGAGTGCAGAGAATAATGTATGCGCTTACTGATTACGTTAATGTTCGCGTCCACGATAATTGGTTATCAATTATAAGACCCAAATTTCTTGCTGAATCGGATAACGGTATTAATGTCTCGTTTAGTTTTATGCAAGGCAAGGTAATACAATACTAATTCATAATTACTATACTAATTAATACAATACTAAATCATGTACCCGAGCTTGCAACTATTCTGTTATTTCACGGTCTCATCAATGCATCTAAGGCACCGTTAATACTGTTACTGGCGGCAACACGCCTGTGCGTATTTTCTTCATTTCTTTCAAATGCAAGAACAGGCTCTAGTCCTTCTTTAAGAGAGGACTTTCTTTGGAAAGGAAATTTACACTCGCATGTCACTTTGTGTCACTTCATGCTGCCAAGTTGACATGGTGCAACTTTATTCAATACGTGAGACGTACCTTTTCCTTCTCGCACACAGGCTGAGTGATCTCTATAAGAGGATTTTACAACAAGGGAAGCGATTAAAGTATTGTACCGAGGCAGTCTACCAAAATATCTTACACTTCTGTCAAACCTCTAAAAAAATTCTTGGTTTAGGACCTCCTGCGATCTGGTCACTGCAGTAAAATGTGTGGCAAATTAGTAAACAACCTTAGGAATTACTAAAATTTCGTTAGAAATGTTGCTCGTTAACATTCTATTTCTTTCTTTCTGAGAACTTTCACGCTTCATCTTTTTCAGTACTTTCGTTTGGTGCCTTTGTAGCTTATCTTTTTTCTTTTTTAAAAAGATTTATCTGAGGCCGTATGATCCTAACGAGGTTTTCTTTCTCTACAGTGTTTTTCACTTTATCATCCCACCATTTATCGTGCTTTTTACTAAAACTTCGTTTTCATTTATCACATATTTCTGTCGCTGCTTTTCTTATATAATTCTTAAATATTATATAATAGTAGAGTATACTTCAACATTTCCGTTTTCTGTTTCAAAGATATCTAATATTTTGGAAGTACATATTCCTCTTTGATCATTGGATCTTAAAACTTGCTGGAAGTTTTAAGATCCAATCTTTCTTATGCGATAATTCGACTCCAAGTTTGGACCTTTCGTACCTCAAAATGAAATAGACTCCTCATTCTAGCAACGACTACATATTGGTCTGTTCCTAGGATAGCATCTTAAGCACTCGTGTGTCCACAACTTAACCTTATCAGCACCTTAGCAGACCAATATATTAATATTGGTCTGCTAGGAATAAGTCAATCATACTTTTCACGGTGAGAATGTAGTAGAACGTGCGAATGGATTGGTAATGAAGGAATAACAAAAAAGATTAATGAAAAAAAGTGAGCAGTAACAAAGGTAGGGGAAGTCCTCGGTTGACCTTCGAAAATACAGCATCAAAGAGGACAATCGCGTAAAAAGCATGAGGACGCCCCAGAAAGCATGTATGAAAAGTTGATAATAGTGGACGAGGTGAAAGAGGTATATAGAGACCGTAGCGTTTGGCGTTCCGTTCTTTCTGACTTTCCCACTAGTAATACAGCGTGAAGCTAAATAAGTAAGTATTTAATTTCAATTGCGTTGTAAAGAATCATTATTGGTACCACAGCATCATTTTCCTTCAGTTGCTTATCATTATTCTATTCTAAGTGTCATTGTCCGTATTAACACATTTTTTACAAATCCATTCATTCAAATAAAATCCATTTATAAAATAAATAGGGGTTGTTCATAGATGCCACTTCAATAAAAGTGCTTTATAATGTCCAAGCTTATATCTCAGAACAAAACTTCAGCTTTACACGCTGGTTTTATTATAAAAAAGACATAATTTTTGGTTAAAAATAACAATTTTAGGAGAACTGCCACCTTATATGATGGGAACGTCATAATGAATGTTGAATACTGAATCTGGCAGAGGCAATCCGCACTTATTTGGTTTGCTTGCGACGCAACAGATGTGTAAGCGGTTTAAATTGAAATTTGTTTTAGATGAAGCTAATTTAACCTCCTGGGGCCTTGCGTCATTTATATAAGACATAAAACGGAAAAAAATCTAACATCGCCATGTAATGAAATTTGCGCAAATTGTTACTGTGGTTGGATGGACCAAATGTTTGCCCACCTGCTGAAACTATCATTAATTGACAAAGTTTAATGAAATTATTTTTTCTTCATTACAAATGAGTGGCGTCGCCACGGTCCGTAATACGTAGTTAGTAATCGTCGAATTTCCAAGATGTATAATCTTAAATATACACGATTCCCGGCATTTAAAACCGGCGTGAAGTAGTGGCTTTATGCCACTGCGTTTCGCATCAGGTAATGCCGGGCTCCGGAGCCCAACCCACCTTACAGGCAGGCAACGCACCTGCAGCTCCTCTGGTGTTGCACGGGGTCGTGGGCGACGGTAATCACTTACCGTCAGGTGACCCAAACGCTCGTTTGCCTTGTCTTTTCCATAAAAAAAAAAGATTAATCCGGTTAAAATAGTTTCATTTAAAATGTGTAATAATCGTGAAAATCAAAGAACTTATTTACACAAAGACTTTAATAACATATTTTGGCAAATACAAAGTTTTGTATCTGACAAAATATGTTTGTACAGTACCAAAAAACGTTAAAGTTAGAAAAATAAGCTAATCAGTTGACTGTGATTTATTTAACTAACTTCTTTATAGGTAGCTTAAAAAGATAATGTAAACATTTAAATAAAAAATAAAATAAATAAAAAATAAAATAAAAATATATTTATTTCAGTTTCACATATTACTTAGCTACATAGAAAGTAGAGAGACCAGCCTAATAAGTTACCAGTATGATACTAGTACTTGTAACAGGAGGCCCCGCTCTTCCATAACACTTTATACATTCGTTATGGAAACAAAATAAATGAAATGCTGTAGATAAATACTTTACAACACAAATTTTATATCGGAAAATAATAATAAATAACTAAATTTATATATGTAGAACAATTTAATTTTGTGAGTGTGTGTGTGTGTTTGTGAGTGTGTGTGTGTGTTTGTGTGTGCGCGGGCGTCGTTGTGTGTGTGTGTGTGCATGTGTATGTGTATATGTGTGCGCGAAGTGCAAGTTCAACGTTGCATAAAGGCTTCTGTAGAGTCATAATTTAGGCTTCGCAGCCAAGCAGTAATTGCTTTTTTACATTCGAATAAGTTTCAGGAATATATGTTTAAATTTTTATTTATTACATTATATAAATACTTCGACTGATTTGCAAACTGATGGTTACCAAATTTAGTTTTCATATAGGGAACATATGCTGGAATATTTCTTCTTTTGTTAGGTTCCTCCAGGTTGTTTGAAAAAGTTACAGCTCTGTGAACCTTCAAAGCACAATTCAGTATATATAGCTTTCTTACAGACAATAAGTCGCAGCTAGTGTATATAGTCTCTGTAGGAAATCTAAAGGGTTTAAAAAACATAACCTTCAGCAAGGATCTCTGTGCTCTTTCTATCTGAAGGAATTTTATTTTAGATGCTCCACCCCATACAGAGATACAATAACCCAATACTGACTGTGCTAAAGCTACGTAAATTTGGGTTAGTAATGTTTTATTTGTTACGTGCCTTAAATTTTTAAAAATCCATATAAGTTTTCGAATTCTCGCACTTGTATAGTCTATATGTGGATGCCATGATAAACGCTGATCAAGCATTACACCAAGATATTTGGTAGTAGAAACTCTACTCAAGATCGATGGGGCACAGTCACATGGAGAAGTATCACTGTAAAGGCAGTTGTGCAATTCTATTTTAAAATTGGTTCCGGGTTGAGTTCTATTGTTTATAGTAAAGCAAATGTAGTTAGTTTTGTCTATATTAAGTGTGAGAACATTAGATTTAAACCAGAGAAACACTTTTGCGAGTCCTATTTCCGCGAATTGTTTTACGTCGTTCCAAGAAGGACCCGAGAAGACAATTGCAGTGTCGTCTGCGTAAGCAAAAGTTTGACCATTCTTAATATTGTTGATACAGTTTTAGTTAGATATTTTACTAAAACCTTTTAAATTTTAGAATACTTCACCTGCATATTCAATGTCTTAATTTTTAAATTCTATAAAATAGTGTTGGCATTGTTAACTGATGTCTTATATAAATGATAAAAAAAATTACACTTTCCAACCAAAATTTTTATTCCAATTTTTTTCAATTATTTTAATGCATATTTAATTAATTCAGATGGATTTACTAAAATTTTAAGATAATTTTATCTCTTAGGCCTCAGAAGGTTAAAACGTATATTTTAAACTATATATTACACGGTAAGTGAATTATTTATTTCTTTTTATGATGTGGTTTTAATATTTTTAATGTATATAGTGTATATTATACAACAAATAAATTATATAAAATTTGCTGGTTACCGAGAGAGAAGTAGCTCCATTTTACATTTTCTCATCTATTACATGTACCGGTATGAAGTGAGCGTCAAGGAAGATTAGTTGTGAACAGGAAACATTTGTTATGAACGAGCTTTTTTTTTATTTGGTTGATATGATATGATATATGTGTCAAATATATTTATGTAACGCCAAGTCATTGTACACATTAATTGTCATTGTACAATTATTTAATAGTGATAAAAATGTCGAATTTATACCGGAAAACAATTATTTGCGGAAAGCATTAATTTTTGGTTTTCATTTGAAGAAAAGTGATACGGAACCGCATCGAATGCTTGTCGAGGTTTATGGTTGTCATGCTCTATCAAAAATAACATGCAAAAGATAGGTTTCAGCGGTTCAGAGATAATGATTTTGATGTACGAAATGAAGAACGTGGAAGACCAAAAAAAATTTTTAAGATGCCAAATTGTAAGCAATATTGGATAAAACTAACACTTTGAGTCACAAACAAATGGTATCATCAATCGATTGTTACCATATGTCCGATATTTGATCTTGGGCATACGGGTACGCGACCCCGGATCCTCAAGCCACCACTTGTTATAACCTCCGTCCAGTCCATAAAAGTGGTGTCCTCTTCTTTTAATCCCCTCCTTTTCCTACCCTCTCCGTTTGCCCATCCTTTCCCTCTTTCTATTTGTCCTATTCCTCTCCCCCCGGTTTCTCCCCACAAAGGGGTTTTGGAGGTCAGATGGCAATCGCTCCATTAAACACCACAACTCGCCATAACATGGGACGAACCACGAAAAGACTGGGTACGCCTAGGGCGACGCCGCAAAACGACGCGCAGGCACATCGCCCTACACCTGCGACAAGTGGGCAAGGGCTACCGTTTCAAGTACGGGCACGGCTAAAGACGCCAGTATCTAGAGGGAAACTCCGCTTTGCAACGTGGAATATTGGCTCTCTAACCGGACGATGCAGGGAACTCGCAGATGTACTCATGAGATGTCAGGTCCAGTGTGCTTTTCTCCAGGAAACTCGCTGGAAGGGCAATAAATCCTGTAACATCGGACAGGGTTACCGGCTTATATACACGGGGTCACCTTCTGGTAGAAACGGTGTGGCGGTAGTGCTTTCTGATGAAGTGCTACTTGCTGTACCGTCTACCGAAGTGGTCTTACTTGGGGGGAATTGAACGGTAACGTCGGTAAGGCTGCTGAGCCGTATGAACATGTTCACGTGGGTTTTGGGCACGGTCTTCGCAATACAGAGGGAGAAAATATTCTCAGAACCTGTATTACGTCTGATCTGGCTGTCGTGAATACGTTCTTCCAAACGAATCCTCAGCACCTTATCACATATAAGAGCGGGTCCCACTTAACTCAAATAGACTACTTATTGACCAGACGGTGTCATATGGGCAGGGTAACTAACTGTAAGGTCTTACGGCCCAACATCGCCTTCTTGTCATGGACTTTAACGTCACTCCGAAGAAGAAAGTAGCCGAGAAACGTAGGCCTCGGATCAAGTGGTGATTGCTGAATGGACCGATGCAGACCGACTTCTTGGTAGAGGTGAAAAGTCATAATCTTTCGACTAACACCGAGACTGCTCAGGATGCTTGGGATCGAGCTCAGTCGGCAATCATTGCGGCAGGCAGGCGAGTTCTTGGCCCTTCCAGGGGAGGACGTGTCATCCACAGGGAGACATGGTGGTGGAATGACAAGATACAGGAGGTGACTCGTAAAAAGAAAGATGCCTTTAAGAAGTGGCAGCAATCCAACTCTCCTGAAGACAGACTGGAGTACATAGTATTAATAGCTAAACGTGCCAATAAAAGAGCTGTAGCCAGAGCCCGCAGTGAGAGTTTGTCACCATTGTATGATAAACTTGAAACTGTGGAGGGGCAGAAGTTCATTTACAAACTGGCACGTTCCCGGGATAAAGCGACGCAAGATATCGCAAAATGTCTTTGCGTCAGAGATTCCCAGGGCACGCTGCTCTGTAGTCATGCCTCTGTGTGGAGAAGCTACTTCCAGGAGTTGCTGAATAGTCAGCACCCATGCAGTCTTCATCACGACTCACCCCCTAACCTCGGACTTATTGCTCCGATAACCCTTGACGAAACTCGTAATTGCCTTCGATGCATGAAGAACGGAAAATCGGTGGGACCTGACGACATTCCGATCGAATCGTGGAAATCGTTGGGCTCTCTTGGTGTGCTCATACTTACTGTCCTGTTTTAACCATATCTTGAATACTGGAAAGATGCCACACCAGTGGCGGCTCAGCTTCATTACCCCTATTTACGAGGGAAGGGGCAGTGTTCAAGATTGTGGTAGTTATAGGGGCATTAAGCTTATGAGTCATACCATGAAGCTCTTCAACCGCATGATCGACCTCAGGCTCCGCCGCGAGTGTATTATCTCTGAGTCTCAATATGGATTTCAGCCAGGATCGGGCACTATGGACGCCGTTTTCGCCCTCAGAACATTGATGGAGGCATACAGGGAAAAAAGGAGAGCTCTGCATGATAATTTTAGATCTGCAGAAGGCCTATGACTGTGTGCCTCGTCAATGTATCTGGTGGGCATTGTGATCCAAAAAAATCCCTGAAGCCTTTATTGAGATAATCTCAATAAAGGCTTCAGGGATTTCAGAGACACCACAATTCCGCTTCTATGGTTAGGACTGCTGTTGGCGACACTAAACCCTTCCAGATTACAGTAGGGGTTCACCAGGGCTCGGCTTTTAGTCCGTTCTTATTCAATGTGGTGCTCGATACTGTCACGACTCACATCCAAGACCAGCCTCCATGGCTGATGGTGTATCCCGATGATATAGCACTCATTAACGAGAACCGATTGATGCTGGAGCGTAAAGTGAACCTGTGGAAGGGTACGCTTGAGAACGGCGGTCTTAAACTAAATGTGTCTAAGAAAAAAGAACCTTGGTTGACCAAAAATTATATTTCGACGCACAATTTTTTACTCGTGTTAAAAACATTAGTGTAGTCTTGTATTTTAAATTAATATTAAAGTAAAACAAAAGAAGTAGTAATTAACTCTTCTCTAAATTAAAATTAAGTTTTGAATATGAAACGACCCTGAACTCTTACCTAAAGTATTTTTTTGTAACGTCGTGTACCTAGTGTAATTAAGCAATTGATAATTTTTAAAATAAACTGGTCAACCGTAAAAACATTTAGTTATTTTATGAAATAAATAATGAACCAAAAATTTGAGTCTACTTACCACTAGACACTAAGTAGGCAACCCTTAAAAATGTGGAATCGATTATATAATTGGAAAGTGGGAATCTTAGCGTTAAGTACGCTAGATTTTGGCTTACTAATTTTTCTTCCATTTCATTTGCAGTATGCAGCAATCTATGAAGGAGTAAGGAAACCATCTGAAAAGGCTATCAATGACTTACTCGAGACATGATTTCCTAGAAGCTTTTCTCTGCAAGACAAAGTTTGTTGCCGGTGACAACATGACAATTGCTGACATTTCAGTACTGTCTACTATTGCTGCTTCACGTTACATGGTTCCTATTGATGACAAAAAGTAAGTAGTAATGTATTGGGTAAAATATTAATAACAGTTAATAGTAATAATAGTTGCGGATTCGATTACCACTCGTGATAATATCAATACATAGTAAAGTTTACTTTATGGCAAAAAATGGAGAATGGAGTAATTTAACAGTAGGCTCTCTCTCTCTCTAATCCACCAAATTAGCGACATGCATGAAAATTAAAATTGAATGACTTATTTATAGAATGTAACCATGCTATCGGTAGCGGCCAAGGTCAAGGGCACTGTGCGGCGCGACACGACGACGCGTCGAAGTAGAAATAATATAAGCTACTCTTACAATTATATGTTTACATTTCTTTTATTTATAACTTTAAAAATATGTATATTGCCATATTACTTAATATTTTGACATTATTTTTATTATTGCAGATATCCTAAAATCTTAGTTTGGCTTTCTTATATGGAACAGCAACCGTTCTTCAAAAAGTATGGAAGACCAGGATCAGTCGGACTTGGAAATATCCTCAAGGAGAAATTAGATATTTAAATGACATATTTTTATATTAAAAAAAAAGAATATCCAGTGTATAATGTGGCAACATAATTTAAGCACCTACCACTTATACTATAATAAATATAATTTGACATAAATATTTTTTTTTCATTGAAATATGGTAATAAATAATAATATCTATTAGTATGTTTTTATATTTGATTTTACAAGTACATTATAAAAAAATCCTTCATCAATAATAAGTCCAAGAAGTATGACACTAAAATAAATGAAATATGAAGTTTACATAAATTAATCATTCTAAAAAAGAAAAAAATAAATTGATAAATGAGTTGATGTAAAAAATAATGCCTTCGTACTTCTAAAAAGGGTTAAATATTATAGATACACGGTCATATTATATTGTATTTTTGTGATAACGTTTGTCACATATAATTTGTTAATATTTTATTTACTTATCAAAGTGCAATGGTACAACGACGTAAACGTGATGGTTGTGGATTCTATCCCCACTCGAGGAAAAGAGTTTTTTGTTTGTCCTCTACCATATACACATATTTTTCAATATAAGTGCTATATTTACTTCTTGAATTACACTATGAAGCTGTTTTGTTATACCTGAAAACAATTTTAGTAAGAATTATATTTAAAATATATTTAATTAAATTTATGATAGCAAAGAGTTTTAAACGTAAATATGTTATAGTAAATATTACAGGACCTAACTAGTACATCTGAGCATACTAAAATATAATGTTATTTTAAATTCTATTGTTAGTGCAACTTATAATTTCTTCTATCTAGTTTATATGGTGCATGTTATTTAACACTAGAATACAAGATTAAAATAAACATAACTAGATCCACGAAAGAAAAAATAAAACTAAAAACTACTACAGTGTTAAATACAAAATTACTCAGATATATTTTATATAAAATATTATTAGTTTTATAAAAAAAGATATAGCGAACATCAAGAATATTAATTATTTTAAGCAAAAATAACATTAAATATTATTTTTTGCTGCTACCAAAAAAATGCTAGCAAACTTAAATATCTTTTAACTAACTAACATTTTATATGAAATTGTATCACGCGGTAATTTTGTTAATAAAGCCAGCAAACATATTTTTACAGTGCTTCTTTTTTCAAATATAGATATAAGTAATAATAATAATAATATAATAATAATATAGCCTTTTATTCAGATCATAGTACAACACTCTTGACATAACCAAACTTAAAGAAACTACATATCAAATTATGGTCATACAATCTTACTAATATAATATATCTAAGTCTTACTAATATAATATTTCCTGTTTCTTTATTCTCTGCAGATCTGTTTGCCAGTCGGCAAAGGCCTCTTCCAACCTTTTCCATTCTGCTCGTTCCTGAGCCACTCTGTGCCAAGTAATTCCTGCTACTTGCCGGATATCATCATCCCATCTTTTTTGAGGTCTGCCTCTCGCTCGCTTGCCCTCTCTGGGGTACCACACAGTCACTCTTTTACTCCACTTGTCTTGACCTCGCAGCCTTCTAATGTTTACTGTAATATCAATAGCCTTTGTTTTGTTTCTAATTACATCGTTTTTCAGTCTATCAAATTTTTTCACGTTAAGCATGCTTCTCTCCATTGAGTGTTGGCAAGTTGCTAATTTGCTAGTCACCTCTTGAGTTTGGGTCCACGATTGACAGCCGTACGTGAGAGCGGGTAATATACATGTATTAAATAGTCTACTTTTGAAGCATATATGTAGTTCTTTATCTTTCATAGCTTCTTTAAGTCCCCAGTATCTTTTCCAGCCATTGGTTATTCGTCTCGCAACTTCTTTTTGCTTGGATTCTTGTTGAGTTATGAGCTGTCCCAAATAAATATATTCGTCAGTGTAGTTTATTCCTTATGTTCTAGTTTTATTTTGCTCTTATTTCCATTTGTCATTAGTTTTGTTTTATCTGGATTTAGTCTTAAACCTACCTTTCCTTTCCTTACCATCACTTTCATTCGCAAGATCTCTTATCATTCTACATATATCATCTGAAGTTTTGGCAAATAGCACAATGTCATCAGCGAATCTCAAGTGCGTCAACATTGTCCCGTTAATATTGATTCCGAGATATTCCCAAATAAGTTTCCTAAAAATCTGTTCCAGTACTGCTGAAAATAATTTTGGTGACATAGGGTCGCCCTGTCTTACCCCTCTTCCTATTTTAAATGATGTGCTCTTCTTTTCCAGCTGAATTTTTGGTGTGCTATGACTGTAGACGTTTCTTATTAATCTTATATACTTATGCTCAATTCCTTGTTCTTTTAATGCCTTCCATATTTCTGCGTGAGTTAAAGAATCAAAAGCTTTACTATAGTCGATAAAAGCTATATAGTATGTGAGGTTATATTCCCTATACTTCTCTATAATTTGGCGTACTACGTGCATGTGGTCGATAACTGAATGACCTCTCCGAAATCCAGCCTGCTCTATTGGTTGGTGTTTCTCTGATGTTCCCTCTATTCGCTTTAATATTATTTTTGAAAATATCTTATTTAGATTTGACATAAGGCTGATAGGACGATAGTTCCCTATATCATATTTATCGCCTTTTTTATATAAAAGGATGATGTTAGATTCCAACCACTGGTGCGGAATGATTTCTGTGTTCATGATATCGTTGAACATTTTTTTTAAGGCAGGCATACATACCTCTTTACTTTGCTTTAAGATTTCGTTATTTATTCCGTCGGGTCCTGGTGCTTTGTCTACGCTCTGGGTTCCGATAGCTTTTTTTACTTCAGATGTGATGATTTTAGGGACGTTAGAATTTTTTTCCAGATCAACTACCTCGTTTATGGTGTTGCTTGTATACAGTTTCTTATAATATGTTGTAGCTATGCTAAGTATGTCAGTCCGATGACGATTCCATTTTCCTTTATCATTTTTTAATTTTACTATCCAATCTTTAGAATACTGTAGTCCCTATACGCTTTTAATATTCCACCAGTTTTAGTAGATTAACAGTATTGGTTGTTAATGTTTTCTTTGATTTTTTGCTAGTGTTTGTGGCTAACTTAATTTGTGATTTTATAGTGTTTTCTATCCAGTTATATTTTTCCTGTATACTTAGTTCCTTCGTTGTGTCCTCAAATTTTGTAAAAGCGTCTTTCAGAGCACTTGTAGTTTGTTCTATATCATAGTTTTTAAGGTTTTTATACCCTGTATATTGTCTTGGTCTGATATTTTTAGGTTGATTTGCCATTAATTCTGTTCGTATTAATTTATGATCAGTGTTAAAATTTAGATTATTAATTATATCGAAGTTTGTAAAATATCTGGTTTTATTGGTCATTATAAAATCTATTTCGTTTTTTTTCTTTCCATCCGGCGTTATCCAGGTCCACATTCTTTTTACTTTTCCTGTACACTGTGTTAAGTATAGTTAGGTCATTCCCCATTGCAAAATCGATTATTTTTTCTCCGTTCTTCTTCCGATTTTGTTGTGATACGTAAAGTTTCCTATTGTGGACTCTTCTCCTGGGCGTCTTTCACCAATTTGGCCGTTGAAGTCTCCTAGTATTATTAAGTTATTGTGGCAGTGTTCTATTATGGCGTTATTCAAATCAAGGTAGAACTTATTTATAGTTTCCTCTTTAGCTTGCTCTGTAGGTGAATATACCTGTACAATAGACCAGGAAGCTTTGTACCCCGGTAATTTTAGATTTATTATTGCTATACGCTCCGAGATTCCTACGAATCCTTCTACATATTCCGTTATTTGTTTCTTAATAATAAATCCTACTTCGTACTGGCCTGGAGTCTCTCCTATATGAAAAAGTAAGTAGTCTGAATGAACTACAATATTTTGCTCCATTCACCTAACTTCACTGAGTCCTAAAACATCCCATTTAATATGTTTAAGCGCATACATTAATTCTGTTAAATCCTCTTCTTCTCTCAAAGTGCGTACATTTAAAGCGGTGATGTAAATTTTTGAATCTTTCTGTTTATGGTTATTGCGTAGTCTATAATTATTCTGTAAATTCTTCTTATCCTCTTTTTTTGTTGGAAGGTTATGGTCTTTTTTCCCCACGATGACCAGTCGGCTTGGAGAAGTTTTGTGGTTTGTTAGATTTTTGTTATGAGTTGCCTTGGTTAGGTTTTGATTCCGTTTGCCGCTGTTTAATTGCTATTGATTGTTTTTGGGGGCTTTTTTGGGGGCTTAGGAAGTTTGTGAGAGAGTTCGACCTAGCCCTCATCATGTCAAAAGCATCTGCCCTTTTAGACATAGTTGGAAAACGAGACTGTTGCTTTTTTGGTTGGATATTGCCAGCATTCGGTGAAACAGAGCTATCTCTTTTCTTTTTCTCTTGATGATTAGTATTCTCTTTTACTATAAGTCTGTCGTATTTCAGGTAGGCAAAATTTCCCTTATTCCTCTCTTCCATTAACTCTGATTGTAACTGTTTTCTCTTTTGTAGCACCTCTTTCGAGTAATCTTCGGTGATGTAAATTTTCTTTAAATTCTTCGTCTTTTTGATAATTTCACATTTCTTCCAATTGTTTATAAACGAGCATACGATCGGCCTCGACTTATTATCTCCAGGTTTTTTATGTTCAATGCGATGGATTTTGTTAAGTTCAAAGCTTTTTAAATTTATTTTTAGGTCCTTTAGGTTTTATTTTTAGGTTTGAAATGTTCGTTTAGATTTTGGATTAAGTCCAGTGTACATGTTTCCGTTTCTTCTGAGCCAAATATTATAATATTATTTTCTCGCTGTCCTCTCTTGAGGTACTCTAATTCCTTCTCAAATTTTTCCACCTTTGTTCTCAAATTTCTGTTCTCCTCCACTAAAGGAACTAGTTTCTCATCTATTTTGGCCATTATGGTATTAGACTGAACTTCCATCTCAAGCTTCATTTTTCGAACAGAAGTTGAAATTGTTCTTCCATCTTGTTAAAGATTTGTGTGGAATGTAACGTAAGCTAAAAGGTAGAAAATAGTAGAATTTTTCTTTGGATAGCAACACTGAACGTAATCTCAATTGTGTTAACGTTAAACGTTGACAGTTGACAGTTTCTGACCTCTAAATTGTTGATGCTTTATATGTTTTGTAGTTAAACAATTCCAATAAGTTGTGAAGAGCTGGTTATTTGTATACATTTCACAATATTTCTTCTAATGTTTTTAAACGGTGTAAGTTTTCAATCACAACTCGATCTAATTCTTTTCACTTAATTTTATCGGAGATAGTAGAAACGGTGTTTACAGTTTGACAGCCGGAAACGGAATCATAGATATAAGTACACTAAATTATATTCTGTCTTTGTTATTTTATTTTAATAATATCAAGTATTGTTAAAATGTATCCTAGAATTTAGATATGTTTTTATGTTTATTTTCTGTTGCATTAAACATATAATTGTATAAACACTTTTGTTTACATTTTAATAACGTAAATATTTATTATTGAAACTTCAATCTATACTTGTAATATATCTGTAGAAAAGTCGTTTCTGTACATTGAAAATATTTAAAAAAAAATTAGCCAGGGTGTTAAAGGATAATTAACAGAATCCATTTCCAACATTTTTGAAATTTTTGTCTGTTTGTCTATTTATCTGCTTATGTAAACAAGTATCACGTAAAAAGTACACAATAAATTTAAGCAACTTTTATACATAAGAATTACAAGTAAATCAAAATAACTTTTAGTGTTTATTTCATTGTAATCGCTTCACTCTATCAAAAGATATAAGTATTTAAGTTTTCAAGAAGTTTATATTTGAGATAGTAAAAAATCGATACAAGTAACGCTATCTATTGACGACAAATAATAAGTACTAACGAATCTTGGTACTCTCTTTCATACACGTAACGATATCTATTGACAACAAATAGTAGGTACTAACGAATCTTGATAACGCAAAAAACATTCTGTGGAGTTAAACACTAATTACGATGGGAGGAATATTAATCATTTTAATACTTTAGCACAACATCTTTTTCGGTTCATATAATTTTATGTTAGGTGAAATTTAACATAAAAACAGCATTTTCAAACTGTCCTTAATTTTAAATCTTAAATAGATGGCGCTGTGCATAAAAGACTTTATATTTTTATAGTTTGGAAAGGTTACCGCTACACTATCGCTATCAAAAAATAATATACTTAAAGTTTTAAAGATATTTATATTTTTAAAAGTTAAAAGGAACATACGCAATGATATCTATTGACTACATATGATAATGAATGTTGATAACGCATAAAACATATTGTTGAGTACCTCAATGGTGAATCTCACCATCACCCTACACAGTTATCTACCGTTGGCAAATCTTTGTTTTAGAGAGCCCACCACCTCTGTGACGCTGAACACCTAGGGGACGAGCTTCGCCAGGTGAAGAATACCCTTCATCAGAACAAGCTGCCAGTTCCCCGCCAGCGTTGTCAGAAGACCAACAAGCCACCCACAGTAGAGAGACAGCCGGCATTTCTACCATATGTGAAGGGGGTTACAGACAGGATTGGCAACATCTTAAGAAGAGCTTCCATAAAAATCATATTCAAGCATAACAAGAAAGTGAGCCAATTCTTGAGACCAGTAAAAAGTTATATTCCTTCACAGAGTGCAGGTGTATACAAACTAGACTGTGGCTGCTTATCATACATCGGTCAAACAAAGAGAAGCATCGGTGTTAGGGTGAAGGAACACATCTCCGATATCAAGAATGGGCATGTATCGAAGTCAGCTGTGTATGAGCATTTTTGTACCTAAATAATGACCTATGAATATGTATCAATTCATCCATTAATACACAAGCTCAGAAATTTTAATGATAGTAGAAAATTAGTAATATAATTTCAGTATCCCACTATTAACGAAGCTGTTAGGAACCAATCAGAAAAATATTGGAATGCTCTTAGAGAAGAATATAGCGTTTTAGAATCTTTCCTTTCGAAAACAAAATTCATCGTTGGCGACAATATGAATCTCGCTGATATTTCTGTTTTAACGTCCGTAGCTGGTATTTTTCATTTGATTCCGTTAGGCGATGAAAAGTGAGTGCTATAAAAAGTGTTTTGTTCTATGTATCTTATGTACCCAGTAGAATTAGTGGTGACTACAATGGTGTATTTTTTGTATATGTTAACTATAAAGTAAAAATATGTACATAATTACTTGAGGCGTAGGAGTACTGGTGTAGGAGCACAAGCCTGTGACAAATGAAATATTTAATATTTTAATTTCTTTAGCTCTGGTTTCGAGGTAAAGCAGGGAACTGAGTTCCGCCACTCGACCTGTATTACCTCCACAATTCGGCGGAAAATGGGCAATGGAACACTTAAGTCTAAGTTCCTTCTGTCTATCCTAGGTGTGCGGGACAACCGTGAAGTTGAATATACAAGGAAATAATTTAATAATATTGTCTTCAAAAATCTAAAAACTTTTCCTGTCAAGATATTGACAACTGAAATATATATTTTATTTTTGTTCAGAAGAATAATTATTTAATATTTCAAAACGTACACATATCCAAAACTTCAAGCGTGCTTTTTATACATGGAATAACAAACATTCTATTTTATAAAAAAAGTCTGAGCTCCGGAATCAGCCGGGTTTGGTAAATTTTGGACCTTTGATTGATACTGATTAATAATTTCTATTTTTTTATACAGATTCTTTATTTAAACTAAAGTTTCAAAAATATTATATATAAATGAAAATATAATCAAATCAGTTTCACGCTGTATCCCGCACACAGCGAGGTAGGCAGAGGACACTCCGTTCCCCACTTTCCGCCCAGTTCTGGAGGTATTGCGTGTTGAGTGGAACTCAACGTCGACACCAGAACGAAAAAATGAAAATATATTATAAATGTAAATAAATATATATAGATACCGTAATATTGAATATCCTATAATAAAATTATTTTAATTAAATATATTTTGTTTCATTTAAATACCCAATAACTGTTAAAATGTACTTATTTTGTTTGTGTGGCTATCACAAGTTTCTATATTACAAATTTACAACTAAAATACTTACCTACTGTACCATCAACACGTGTACTTTTGAACCGGTAGCTGAAAACAAACAGGTAAACACAAACACAGGTACAAATTAGGGTGTCACAGTTAAAGCACCTCTACGGTTCATCGCATTGCAACGAGATTGGATTCGAGGGATCCAACACACACAAGATGATATCTGAATAAATCGTGTGCTGCGTAGTGACCATGATGCATGTCTGGACAAATTGGATTTATTCCGCGATTCCCTTCCTATTGGTAGAGAAACTGTTATTGCGCGTATGAACGATGAGACATCACGTATAAAATACGTTGTATCCGAAATACATCATGCATCCAAAGCTTTTCATCATGATTTCAATGCGATAAACCTGTCACAAAGGGTGGCGCTGTTCTTGATTTATGTGAAATATAATATCACGGATATATATTATTTTGTTTGTGTTCGAATAAAGAAATTGTTATAATATACGTATGGGGATGGTAAATTGAAAGATAAATACTGTGCGTTATTTAAGTGGATCACCGTGTGATTATCACCTAAAGTTTTAAGTTAAACAAAATATAATCATTATCTAGTAAGATTTAGAAATCCATTCTCTTTCTTATGTTTTTCCACCATAACCACAATTAACGAAGAGTAATACCGACCTGGTCGGTTTCCAGGAGGCGCGGGTTCGAGTCCCGCTACGTTCAAATTTTTATACGTTTTCTAAATAAGTATTTTTCTTTCCTAAGTGTGGAATAACACTTTAAAAATGTTTAAAAATAACGAAGAGTACTTGAAATCATTATTTCTGGTTTTATCAATTCTTTAAGGAAAATTCAAATTTGTAAATATGTCACATAACTGTTGAGTATGACATTGTCACTTTCTCTCTATAGGGAACATGCAAAGGTATGGCGGGAATATAGTAAACGTACGCAGCGCACACCGCGGCACAAATTTGCAACAATGAGGGTCTCGTGAAATTTGTCAGTTTTATTTTCAAAATGGGGCATTATTGTTGTTGTAATGTACAACAAAAATAACAGCAAAAATAGTGAAAATTTTATGTTAATCCAGAAGCAGCCTGGAAATTAGACCAAATAATTAATGTCCGATAACGGAAATGATCTTAAATTACAATATAAATTAAATCAATTTTATTCGCTCTGCATATCTTAGGATATTTATATATTATTGTTTTAGTTAGAGGCCGTTGTGGCGAAAGAACACAAGGGTGTGACTGTAACTCGTCAGTCGCTGGTTCGATCCCCACTCGGGGGAATGAATTAGTATTTGTTATAATAATATTTTCATTTCTTCGCTCTGGCACCAAAGCAAAAGCCCGGTATTAGCTTCTACCACTCAAAACGCAATGCTTCGAAAAATTCGGCATAAAGTGGGGAACGGAGTGTCTTAACATTAAGATCCCTCTGCCTACACTGCTAAATGCGAGATACAGTGTGAAGTGAAATGAAAAAAAAATTGAGTTATGTTCCCACTATATTCCCTATAATACATCGGAAGGATAAAAAGAATTTGATACATCAATAAAAACTTTTATGAACTGTTAAACATTACGCTTATATTACAAAACGTACAGTTTCAATTAAAGACCACCTGCTTTTTTATTGGATGTAAAGGGCACCGATGTTTGATGTTTATTTCCTTTCAGCATAGTTTGAGGCTAGAAATTTATTTTGTGTTTTGCCCTCTCAAAACCAATATTATAATAACTTTCTATATATTATCTTTATACTTTAATTTATAAAAAATAATAAGCAATTTACTTACTATTTGGCATAAGCCCCTATAGTTGTGTTTGCGAGATGACGCTACTTTTGTGCATGTTTCTATTGTATATATAATAAATAGCACTGCGTGCTGAGCAGAACGTACCTTTACTTAATTAATCGGGATTTAATATCATTTATTTTTATTTAATACAATATATTTTAATTTTAGGAACACTAATATTTATAAATTTTTGTATAGAATTATTTTATTTCATAATATAGGACGAGTCTTGTAACAAAGTGGTTAAGTTTTTGCTATTACATGAAGTTTTAGCAAAGACATGATGGTTAAAGTCAATTAACTCACTTGCCACGGCCCGCTAACTTGTTTAACCTTAACTTGATCTATACATTAACCTTAACTCAACTCAAATGTGCTTTTTTAAATAATAAGCATATTTGAGGCCAGTCGTGGCGCAGCGGCATGAGGTGTGACTGTAAAACCGACTGGTTGTGGTTTCGATCCGCATTCGAAGGGATGAAATTTTTACTTAAATTTATATTTCCATTTCTTCGTATGCCTCCAGAATTCGGCAGAAAGTGGGGAACGAGTGTCTTAATACTAGGTTCCCTCTGCCTACCCTGCTGCGTGCGGGATACAGCGTGAAGCTAAAAAAAAAAAAAACAGAACTCTAAATCAGCTTCACGCTGTATCCCGCACACAGCAGGGTAGACAGAGAGAACGTATTGTTAAGACACTCCGTTCTCCACTTTCCGCCGAATTCTGAAGGCATTACGTGATTAGCGGCGGAACTCTGCGCTGCGCTTGCCTCGACGGCAGAGCGAAAAAATGAAAATATAAATGTAAATAAATATTTCACTTCCTCGAGTGGGGATCGAACCCGCAAGCAGTCGCATTTACAGTCACATTTTGTGCCACTGCGCCACCACTGGCCTCACTTTTTTGAAATTAATTATTATAAAATTTACCTGACGCTAAAAAAATTTAAAAATTTCTTCTTTGAAGTTATTTTAGTAAGTATATAGTCTTAAGCAAAAAACATGAAGCTACTATAAGCCACAGTATAATAATGTATTCTCCATAACTATTCCCCTTATGACGATGAATTACTTTTAGTATGTAAATGTTTGTAGCGGATTTACAAGTCATTTCTGTTTTGTTTTGTCTTCCATCTGAATTTTACGGTAATATCTATTTGGCCGTTTTTTCGTCTGTATTAACATCAACAGTATTCTGTCCTTTTTTCCGTTGCAATAAAGCTTAAACTCCTCTGTCAGTTAATAAGCAACGAAGCTACTGTCTTTGGGGACATATATTTCAATAACTCCACTGTGGTATCGCGGGTATAAATCGTTCTTTTAGACATTTGATAATAATTTACGTTGATAATTTGCATCTGTACAAAATTTTACTGTTTTATTTAAAGTATGGTGGAGATTTATTTTACATGTTTGAACTTAGACGTTCAGTGAACTGTACTCGTGATACTTGTGGCAAATTACATTCATACATAAATTTATTAATATAATGATTATTTATGAAACAAACGTTAATTTTGTTTGGTAATTAGCTTTAGCCATACAAACTTGTACTGAAGGCGTGCTTAGAACGATATTGAATAATTAATGGTTATAGTACACGTAAAATACCACTTTGGTTGTCATTTCTTTAAATCTATAACGATATTTACCTAGCCTAAAGCTCAAAAAATATTATTTTAAATTCATAAGATAAAAGTAAATTAAAGATATATTTTTATGTGAATTTATTTTAATTAAATTCACCTTAAATACCCAAAGATATATTTTTTGTTTTTTTTCCCTTCAGATTTTATTCCCCATTTAGCAGACTACACAGATGGAACCTTAGAGCACTCCGTTTACGAAGTTTACGCCAAATTTTCGACTCTTTGCGTCCTGAGATACCAAAACGAGAAAATAATTCTCTCTCCCTCACTCTCGAGTGGAAATCGAGCCCAAAATCATTAAAATTACAGTCAAACGATGTGTTGCCACGACGACGTTTTTTTTCTTATTGTAAGCAATCCTCGCAAATTACTCTAAATATAACAAAAAAATATTTTTATTTGAATAATTTGTGTACAAAAACAAAAAATATATCAAAAGTTTCATAAAAATTAAAGTATTTAATTACGTTTTTGTGTTGTACTAATCGAATAAGCTATCGAGTTCGATTATGTTTATGTAATGTACCGTTAAAGTTTTGGCGAAAAAGGAAAACGCTATTAATTAATTTCTGTTTAAAGATCTTTATTCTCATTTCGACAATGTCATTTACATGAGAAATTAAATAATAAGAAACATTATATAATNTCTAAATTGACTGCTGTGTTTGAAGTACGATTACAGTTTTATTTCGGCTTTGCCTTTTGAACTATACGAATGTTTTTTTTTGATATAGTGGTTATCTATACTGTTATACACTAACAAAATTATGCTTAACATTTTTGGGGTTTCAACTTTTGCTTTCAAAATTTAGCCTGTTTAATGGAAATGTATGTTTGATTATTACATATCTATCAGATAATGTGGTTTGTTCCGCTTAAATACCGCCCCGCGAGAATTCCGAGATAAAAAGTAGGCTCTATGGTGTGGCACCATAGAGTGAACGTCCCAAAAACATGGTTGAAATAAGTCCAGAGATTAGTTTGGATAAACAAAAAGACAAACAAAAAAATATAATATTATTTGTTTATGTTTTAGTATTGAGTAAATAACTGCCATTGTAACACAATTATTTTGATATGAGAATTAGGTAGGTACAAAAAACTGTGAGGCAAATTCTCTTACGTTTTGACAATAAATAAAATTTTGTATTTTGTGGGCGAAGTTTCGTTTTGTGAAGAAGAGTTCGCCCACTTGCGCAATATGTATGATATTTTGTAATTATATGTGTTTGTGCACGCAAAATTTGTTGAATTTTTTAGAAAAATATATGATATCAAACGTTAGGACTCGATCCCGCAAGGGTTCTGGAATAGAACACAATCTTTTCTATCTGTCACTGAAAGTTCCTTTCAGAGACTAGCCCGGATAACCAATAAGACAGAAAAACAGATAAAAATTGCATTACGCGGAAATAACATCTACTATTTCACAACATGTGAAAGATGTACGATTGTAAAACAAATGTATTCATAAGTGACTATGAAATTACCGATATCAATATGTCAAGCCCGATTCGATTTTAAATTAATATATTTAATTAAAAATTCAGTGTTTTTTTTTCTCTTTTTATGTTTACATTATTTATTTACGTGCTTGGGAAACTCAAGATAAGTGTGTTAATACAGGTTTGCTCCGGACTACAGTGGGTCGGGACATCACTATCGTAGCTGTCATACAACCCTTGTCATGTTATTATCCTTTTAAATGTCAGTATAGAAATAACTAAATTCTTACAGTTATTCCTATTTATTATAAGCGTACTCGATGATTTTTTTGTGTATATAGTCTATTTTTTTTATTTGATAATATTATTTTTATTATACAATATTTTAAACAGTTAGTAAATTAATATTTGAAATTTCGGACTAAACTGATAATCATGATGACTGAAGTTATTTTATGTAGTTTAGTACTTTTAATGAAAAAAATATTATACACTAGCGGCCTGCTCGCGGCTTTGCCCGCTTGAATTACATGATTATTTATTTAAGAAATATATATATTACAAACAGCCTTAATTATTAATTTCCTTTTACAAGTGTTTGATGAGTATTCCTATGAAACTTATTGATTGGTACCAATATAATTAATATAACAAGAGACAGAATGTGACCTTTTAAAATCCAGTATCTATACTCACGTGGTCCAGTATCTATACACAAACAGTAAATTACTATGTTACTTCTTAGTTCCATATCAAACGACATAAGTATTTAAAAAAACACATTAATCTCTATTTTCATAATATCAAGTAAATAAATGAATTTTTACTTATTTAGAAAACGTATAAAAATTTGAACATAGCGGGACTCGAACCCGCGCCTGGTCGGTTTCCAGGAGGCGCGAGTTCGAGTCCCACTATGTTAAAATTTTAAAGTAAAATAAGTTCAAATGTTAAATAAGTATTTTTCTTTCCTAAGTGTGGAATAACACTTTAAAATATTTAAAATGATTATTAAAATTAATAATTCGAGACTAAATTTTTAAGAATATTTGGCTCTCATCGTAGGTGGCTACAATACCACAGATGGTGTTTCAGATAGTCAGGGCACATGTTACCTACCTATCAAACTACTGAAACAAAGCCGACTAAGTCTTGTATTATGCAAACAAGCATCATGTAAGGCGTGGATTTATGAGGGAAGTTCGTTGAATCGCACGCCCGTGGGAAATGGTTCACTTAAGAGATGCCTAGCTGTGTTGCTACACCTACATACTTGTATAGGTATTCAGTTTCTCATATTACTATTGATTGAAAACACTTGATACATTATTTGCATCGAAAGTTATTTGTAGAATAGATATTTGTAAGGTTAATACTTTACTTTAATTTTTTTTACAAAAATAAAGAATTAGTTTTGTAAGTTGAGATACTATTTTATAATAAATTTAAAAATATATATTCAATTAAAATAATAAAATGATTTATTTACCTATGATGACATGCATAAATACTTACATATTAAATCTGGCGACACAGTAATGGGCTGAAACTTTATTTCGATTTTTATCCTCATTTTCATTGAAAAATGTATGTCGAAAGCTAAGCAGTACTTCAGTTGTATGGTACAATGACTTTCCATTGCACCTACCATTTATCTGTTTAAAAATGTATGGAGCTCGATAAAATGGCTCCGCTGGAAAATGGCGTAATACATTACAGAGCTATCTTCTTCATTTGAAATAGATCGCTTGTTTCGCGGATAATATAAGAACTTTTGTTAATAAAAATCTAAAACTGAATTTTAACACCATCTGTGTATATATGTGGCAGGGAGTCAAATATTTTTTTAAATATTATTTAATATCCCTTCTCATATTAAGAGATATCAATCAAAAATATAAATTTTTCGCATGAAAACCAATAATAAACCAACATAACCAGCCACCAGGAGAACCAGAGAAAACCTAGTGTTAAGACACTCCGTTCCCCATTTTCCGCCGAATTCTAGAGGCATTGCGTATTGAGTGGTGAAATACAACGTCGCACTTTTCCTCGACATCAGAGCGAAGAAATGAAATAATAAATTATAGTAATATTTCATTTCCTCGAGTGAGGATCGAACCCACAATCAGTCGTTTTTACAGTCACACACTTATGCCTCTACGCCGCTACTGGCCTTATAATATAGTGAAATTACAAATTATAATAATAACATTGACAATTCAATCTTTTGAAACAGACTCTTTCAATTATTTTTATTCAGATTAATTGACTTCCTAAAAGCCCGTATATTTGCAGGAAAACTTTATGCCCAAATAAAGCAGGTGACAATTTGATAAACGACTGTAATTTAGCCAAATGCCGTTTTGAGGGGGAATCGTTGTCACTTATTCGGCGGCCGCTAAAAGTCTTAGTTGATTGCGGCTATGGAATTTTTAATTTCTTTTTGCTGCTATGGTTGGCATCGAAAATTTGGATTGGTACAGTGCGGGAGAATTTAGTTTCGTGACTTAGGTAACATAACATAACATTTCACACCAGAAAATTACACAATTAACAAATAAATTCATATAAAAAAATGTGAAAAGGCGGCAGGTAGGTATTGAGTTCGGTTTGAACAATTTTTTTTTCGGAGTTTCACGTTTTTTCCAACATAGCAGGGTAGGTAGAGAAGTCCTAGTGGAGTGTCTTAAACACTCCATTTCTACCTTTCTTGATAAAAACTTTATTTTTTAGGAAGAATAGAAGAAAAGATGAATGAATTATTAGATGTGATGGATGACAGAGATTTGGATAATGAAGTGGTATATTTGAGAAATACGTTCAAAAGAAACGGAAGATACGAGATGAATACGGAAAGGTATATTGCTCCGGGTAACAGGGTTAACGGAGCCTTAGCTGCATTGATGAGACAGCGAAACGTCAGGACAGCTGTACGTTTGGCCGTACACAATGCAGTATAGTATTTAACATTTGTAGTATTTAACATTTGTAGTATTTAACATTTGAACAGTAATAATAACTGTAATAAGTTAATGAACTAGATCGCAATGGCTACGACAAATATGTCGTTTTATAAAGCAAGAACATAACTCACATTGTTCAACAAAATATGCAACATCTGGTTTTACTTGCGAGGAATACAATTATTATTTACATTTGCAGAAGAACGTACAAGAAATATAAAATATCATTCGGTAATTGTCCTGTTTCCCAGAGCCTGTCAAAGAAAAGTTTTATAATAACGGAAGTAGCGAGGTGCTCCAAAAGTTTTTCTCATTTTTAAAAGAAGGCAGATATAAGCAACAATTCAGATAACATTCAATTAGCTTTTTACGAAAAACAAAGTTTTAATGTTCGTAGAACTTATGCTTGAAAATAAAATACATTTTGTGCTATAGTGAACTTCTTTTCATGGTTGTAACGAGAGGACCATGGTTAAATTACAAGCTTTACCAATCACACTTCCTAAGGTAAATAAGGTAATTTAAGTCAATTTTAAACGATAAAAAGAAAGTAAAATAAATCTCATTTTTAAATTTGATTTAAGAAGTGTTAATTTTAAATTATCGTTTTCATTATTTTGAGAGATTATCGCAAACATTTTTTTTACGAACATAGTAATCTACAAGAGAGAGCCCAATCGAAAGCTAGTTAGTATAAAATAAAATAATCAAAAAAAGCGAATTAATGACAAATGAATAACCAAAACATCAAACAAACTAAATAAATAGCATCCATCAAAACAGTAGTAGTCCGCTCTCTATTTCAGCATGGGAGACTCTTGTTAAAATCTTGTAAATTGCCTTACGTTAAGGGTATAGTATCAAATTGTTTCCGCATGGCACGGTGACAGGCCCCCAGCTGCTCGTTGACAACGGTCGGCCAGTGACACTATAATCTATTAGGGCTCAGTTGAGCCTTACATAAAAATTGTATAACAAGCCAAGGACTCGTGTACAAAAAAATAATATTTCTAAATATGTTATTGTTTATATTTGATTAACATATAGTCTTTATAAATTATTGGAGACTAATATGTTACTGTAATGATTTATTATAGAAACGGCAACACCAACATTTCTAAGATAGTATACCTATACATATCACAAGTTATCGCTACTTAATTTAGGTAGCAATAACTAGTTGAAAGCGGCCGGTCTGTCTTTGAGTTTCAATTCAGGGTGTATAACAGCTTCAACAGTGTTTGAAATAAATTAGAGTAACAAAAAAAATATCCAGGAGATATTGAGTAATTAATAAATTTACAAAATAACGTCAAAAGTGACTTTCAAAAACTTACCACATTATTTATTTTTCAATATTTCTTTTAAAATTTTTATTTCTTTATTGTAGCTATAAACATCGAGTTCATTATAAGAATACAAAACTTTACTTCTCGAAAACATTGATAGATTACAGAAATATAGCTCCAATTTTTATTCTTAACGAAATCCATTATCCACACTGTATTTTTACGGAAATCGATACCAATAATTCCTTGTTAGTTTTCCATCAGCACAAAATTAAATCGACTAAGTAAAATCGATTTTACGCTTTCAGAAAGTAAACTATAGGTTCATAACTCTTGTAAACATTTCCGATTTCTCTAGGGATGTGCAAACGAATAAATCTTATTACAGTCTGTCGATTTAAGAAACGGTAAAAGTTTGAGAAGTGCTTGCGGAAATAATCGTAAAAAAATCCCGCCCTCCGATTTGGTAATAGCAATATAACTGAATGCGTACAAAATTATTTTATGAAGCATAAATACAGTATTGAATCTTTCGTGTTCAATGGCAAATCGATTGTTGTAACAGCTATACTCGTAAATAATAATGTGAATAGATGATGTATTGCCATGCTAATTTAAATACGTTCTCTGAGTTCTTAGCTTAGCTCAGTAAAACTAACATACATATATTTACATATTTATGTGAGGCGGAATTAAAGTAGTTTAAATTTAAGTAGTTTAAAGTACTAATTCTTTTTTGTTATAATAATTTACAAACTTTAGTTATGATTATTGTACTATACTTATTCAAATTTCATCATACACTAAATTTTAGTTAGATATTTATCTATATGGAGTGTTTGAGTTTTTCGAACGTACCTATGCAACATGTACGTTGTATTCCGCAAACAGCAGGGTAGGCAGAGGAAACCTACTTTTAAGAAACACACTTTCAGCCGAATTTTTATTTTTTTTGCCAGTGTGAAGAAATGAAGATACTAATAAACAATAATCCATTCCTCCGAGTGGGGATCGAACCCACATCCGTCACTTTATAGTCACACCATTGTGCCCCAACGCCACAACTGGCCTCTGAAACTATAAAGTAAAAAATCATAATTTAAAAAAATCCCAAAATTGCATGATAAAACAATATATGGTTTTTCTTTATACAAAGCTAGGCTTTCTTCACAATTAATATTGCTTCTCGTACCTACTTTGCGGCCAAATGTTTTCTTTACCATTAAACTGACAAAAGGTTTCGAGGAACAAATGGTACCAGTGGCCTCAGGGCGCGGAGTTTAAAAATCAATCACTTAGTAGCTGGCACTGATTGAACAAGACCAACAATGAATGTTCATTTGGTTGATTCATAGGCTTTATATCTTGGATAACAGTAATATTGTAATTATATTTGCTCTTATTAGTATCATAATAAAAGAAATACGATATTGGTAGTAATATTATATTCATGTTGTATTCATGAAATTAAAAAATAATTAAGAGTGTTGTTATCGTCACTAAAATAGTATCATTTTAATAAATTCGAGTTTGGTTCAATTTATAATAAACAAAATAAGGGATTTGAATTAATTACAGTTGTAGTGTTGGCAAAATATTACAAGAAAAAAAATCCTTATAAATTTGAAATTTGTCGTCATTTGTACATTATCAAAATTTACAAAAAAATCAGTTCCCCGCTGTATCCCGTGCACAGCAGGGTAGGCAGAGTAGATACTAAAACCTACAGTTCTGCAGTTTTGGTCCGAAGGTAAGCAACCAACAGCGCTTATCTCACTTATAACGGAAAAATTAAAAAACTCATTCCCATGTGTAAAAAATCATACCTACAACCCATTGTGTGGACAGTCACACGCTGCCCCACTACGCATTATAGTATCAAATAAAACTTTGAACCTAGGTTTTTTAAGCTTCACGCTGTATCCTGTACGTAGCAGGGCAGGTAGAAGGAACCTGGGAACCTAGTATTATGTCACTCTGTTCCCATAAGGACGCTTCCGTTCCGATTTTCCACCGAATTCTGGAGGCATTGCGTGAGAAGTGATGGAACTCAACTTCGGGTGTCGTGTTAAATATGAACTTAATTAAATAATATTCAATTATAATTCACTATTTTAAATATACATTTGATTATATTTATATTTAAAATAGTGAATTATATTACTCGTTTCAGCTGATGTTTCATATAATATTATAGATACATTGTATAAATAAATATACAACGTTTATATTATTTAAATCAACAAACATTATCGAAGCAAATTAATCATAAATAATATTAGGTTTATTTTAAATACAAACATAATAAACTACTACATACACTACATTTATGCTATATTAAACAAAAAACGAATTTTATATTATACATAAACTTGTATATAGATATGAGAATATTCACGTATCGTAATAATTTAATAAAAATATATGGTGTTCGTAAAGTTTCCTACCTCGAGGAAGTCATACAAATTTTCATCCTATATTCGCACCTCGTTCGCTTTATTGGTATTTTCTCTTGTAGTTTAGTTTATTACGCTGTGAATAAAACCTTTGCAAATTGAAACAGATTTTGAAAATATATACTGTTTTTACGAGCTTTTTATTAGGAACAGAATGCTTATAACATGTCGTTTTAAAATTACCCTGAGGCGTTAATGGCTTCACGTTTTGTCCCACATACTCAGGGTAGGATAGGCAAAAACAAACCCAGTGTCAAGAGACTCCAATTCCCATGCACCGACCAATTTTAAAGACGACAACGACGCCTTGTCATGTCACCACAGCAAGGAAATAAAAATACGTCATTCATTCGAGTGGGAATCGAATCTATAACCGTCGCGTTTACAGTCTCAGTATTAGATATAATATAATTATTAAAACTAAACATTTAACATTTTACATCGTAATATGAAATTTAAGACATCAGTGTCTAATGTGTAAGGCAACAACTTTCCAATTGATTTATGGATTTGATTTTTGTCAATAGGTGAAAGTTCTACACTTTAAGTTGTGACATAGAAAAAAAAAATAAAAAAAAATCAGCTTCACGCTGTATCCCGCACACAGCAGGGTAGGCAGAGGGAACCTAGTGTAAGACACTCCGTTCCCCACTTTCTGCCGAATTCTGGAGGCATTGCGTGTTAAGTCGCAGAACTCAATAAAACCATAATTATTCATTATTTAACCTCGTAACATATTCTAAAATGCGTCGAGCGGCGTTGTCGTAATAACTCTTCGCTTTTTTAAATCGGCTGACTTTAATGTAATTTATTCGTTTACCCGTCCCGAGAGATATCGCAACAGTACACAGAAGTTATGGGCCTATAGTTTACCCTTTGAAAGCGTATCAAGTCGAAGTAGATTTACTAGATTTAACTTTATGTGAAGGCGTACCGATGGGAAACTAACAGGCTCTTCTTATCGAGCTGACATCTCGTATTGAGAATATATGGCATGCTAAAAGGATATGAAATCAAAGTAGAAAAAATATTCGCTATATGTCACTTTTAAATAAGTTAAACGAGCAAAAGTGTTCTTTTTTTTGCTTCATTTTTTGCTGTGTAACTGTTTTCTTTAGTAATGGGCTTTAATCTGTGACTTAAATGAAAAGGAAATAAATAATAAGTGTATTTAAATATTTTTTTTACTAAATTTAGCTTTCATTACAATTATTTAAAAATAAAAGCAGCAAATACTAATTAGTTAACTTTCTGTAAAAATGTGTTAAGCTTTAAAAGTCATATTATTTTAAAATGTAAATTGACAATAATTATAGCTAAGCTCTTTCAATTGTTTCAAATTTAATAATAGCCAGCTGCAGTGAACACTTTTTCATTTTCAATATTGAATGGTCGTTTTAGCTCACATAAAATATATTCACAAAATAACATGGTGTATTATTACGTAACACTGAATATATTATATTAGTATTGGCAAATTTTTCAGTAGTATTGTTAAAAAGTTATCTGTATGTCTATACTAATATTATACATATATCTACAGGGTGGAAGTGTCAGCACCACTTTAAGTGAAACCATAGTTTTAACTACTCCATTAAAGCCTAATATAATTTAATTTTTTTTCCCAAAAATGAAAACGTAATTTTTTGAAACAAAATAAATAATCAAATTGTCGTTTTAAAATAAGACGTCATTTGTTAAGAACGACGCACGCACACATAAACCTATCAAAGAGAAACCGCCGTCTACCCCTCATTTCGAAATCGAGTCGTAGGTATTGGCGGCAAAGTTAAAAGTAGTATTTTTGTAGTAGTATGTGTTTACGTTATTCGCATCTTTGAGTAACTGCGTCACACGAAATACAGGTATGGATAAACATTGTGAAATGAAAAAAAAATCCTACGTCTATACTGTTGAGTTATCTTGATTTATTTCTTTAGATATGGGTTTGAAATATTTTACCCTATATGCTGTTTCCGTAAAAGGAGCGCTGCCTCTTTCACCCTGTATATTTAATTATCATAAAACTGAAGAGTTTGTTTGGTTAAAAGTGCAATTTTTAAGTACTGATTCGAATTTAAAAAAAAGTGAGATTGTTCATTTATTGAGGAACGTTATAGGCTGTATCATATCACGTCAATCGTTTCAATGTAACCCAATGTACCCGCGATCAGTTACCTAAACCACTTAAAATGAACCATGACTCATGTGTGATAACTCATCCCTATGTTAAATCTAGTAGTTGCACTACTAGCTAATTCTCTATATACCAGTACATTTTCATTCTCCTTTCGATATATTTTAAGGAATATCGTGGAACGTAACTCGGACTAGCTTGTCTTGTTGTATGGCGATACATCTACACTAAACAATATATTTTTTTTTAGTTTCACGCCGTACCCCGTATATAGCACAGTAGGTAGAGGATACCTTGTGCTAAGACACTGTTCCCCACCGTCTGCCGAATTTTGGAGCCATCGCGTGTTGAACGACGGAACTCAACTTTTGCCGCGCTTTTGCCTTGATACCAGAGTGAAGAAATGAAAATATTGATAAATAATACATCATTCCTCCGGGTGGAAAATAAACCCACAACCGTCGCGTTACAGTCTCGCGTGTCTTGTGTACTTACGCCACGTTGACAATCAATAAAACAAATATAGAAGCAATTAAGAAATAAATATTTTCAGCTACCGACAAATATTATTACAACTTCGAAGAACTGGCATATTGGCTCATTTAATAGATAGCAGAAACTTACGACTCTCGGGGCCACCGACAGACTTCGCGAAATTGAATAAAGATACGCAGCGAGATATTTAAATAGTTCAGCCATTACTCGCGAACTAGATGTTCATACTCCAACACTTCTCATGCAAATGGATCCACAATTCACTAGTGTAATTTTGTCTACGTCAGCACTTATCGCTTTAAGTTTGCTATTAAACTAAATTAGCTCAATAGTTTTTTTTTCTAATTTGCTTTTAAGATACTTCTGTGTCCATTCTTCGTCGTATTTTGAATGCGTTTCATGTGCCGTGCTTTGTCTCGACATCAGAGTAAAGAACATGGAAGTATTAAATTTTAAGAGTGGGAATCGAATTCACAACCTGTTGCGTTTACAGTCACATTTTGCGCTCTTGCGCCACGACTGGTCTCGACTCATGACCAGAAACAATTATATTAATAATGTCAATTAATATTCAGTTTGAACATGATGTTGGTTTTTCTGTGATGTGTTTTACTTTATGTTTAATACGATATGTACCTTTTTAATTTATTTTTTTTGGCTGGGAAATGCATTTACGCAGACCGCTAATACGCCTTACGGAAGAGCAGTAATATAGCACTCATCGGTGAAACTGGCTCTACCCACTAAAACCCAGCGGAAACCCTCTCCACCAAAATGAGACGCCGCAGGATCGCATGATTACAGAAAGATCATCCTAATTCTCTCGCAGCAGCTCTTCTAGGGTAGCGCGTACCGCCTTTTTCTATCCCCTGGTCTACAGCGGCGGAGCGAGTCTGCGTTCGAGTTGGGCTCGCGCACCGGCTCCGCGGCTTCTTTTAGTGTGATTACTGATTCGCAGACGGAGACCATTGCAGACCAGTTCCTCTCGTTGTTCAGCATGGCCTTCACCACACTGGACAGTAAGAAGTCCCTACACACTGCAGCCATCAAAACGTGGTGTTATGGGGCTCATGCGGGACATTCAGCCAGAGTGTGATGCGCCGAGTCAACGAAGGCATCACAGTCGTGGCACACCGGCGATATCTCCCGACGCGGAATCTGATGCAGGTATTTGCCGAAACAGCCGTGCCCCGTCAGTACCTGCACCAGCCTGAACGTCAGGACTCCGAAACCCCTATTAACCCAGCTCTAGCTGACGGCGGACTGCCTCCACCGTCACTAGGCCTGCCGCCGGGAATCCCAGGTCCTCTCCATCGTCAGATCAGATCCTCCTTATCCGCGCAATCTCCTCCCATGATCATTGTACGCCTCGCGACTGCTCGCTTGCACATAATGCATGTACTCTGGCAAGCACTTCCGCCTATAGTTCCCAAGACCGATCGCTTGCCAAGAGTGTTGTCGTCGTCCAGAACACTGTACGGTACCCTTTAATTTCTCTCACCGCTATGACCCGCTGCGCTTTCCGCAACTTCTTATTGCGAGCGGTAAGAGAATCTGCCCACACTGGGGCACCATACATAACCATGGACCTCAATACGCCGACATAAAGTTGCCAGCATGGAGAGTCCGGCCCTCCGACATTCGGCAATAGCATGCCAAGAACACCGGCGGCATTTACTAGCTTCGGCGCAAGCTGAACGAAGTGCGACGCAAACGACCATCGTCCGTGCAGGGTCAGACCCAAATACTCCGTCTGAGTCCGTCCCTCCACCTCCTGTCGATAAGTACCCCACTTATCTTATATTGATTTATCAAATTCATATAGGACCTTGAATAAGTTCTCGTAATTTTTTTTGTTTAAAAAAAATAATTTAAAATATAATGCTTACAATGACATTACTCAAAGTATTGTCCATCATTAGAGACCACTTTCTCCCATCTCTCTGGTAGCAATTGAATCCCCCGTCGGAAAAACGACTCATCTTTCGAGGCAATCCAGGAATCAAGCCATTTTTCGGCTTCTTCAAAAGAATGGAAGCGCTGCTCGCTTAAACCGTGCGCCATCGACCGAAACAAGTGGTAATCGGAGGGGGCTATGTCCGGTGAATACGGCGGGTGGGGTAGAACTTCCCATTGAAGTGTTTCCAGGTAAGTTTTGACTGGTTTTGCCACATGTGGCCGAGCATTATCATGTAATAAAATCACTTTGTCGTGTCTCTGCTCGTATAGTGGCCGCTTTTCTTTCAGAGCGCGACTCAAACGCATCAACTGAAGTCGATAGCGAGCTCCCGTGATAGTTTCATTAGGTTTAAGCAGCTCATAATAAATTACGCCCTGCTGATCCCACCAAATGCAGAGAAGAAGCTTAGAACCATGGATATTTGGTTTTGGCGACGATGTTGATGCGTGACCCGGCATGCCCCACGATTTTTTTCGCTTTGGATTGTCGTAGTGAATCCACTTTTCATCCCCAGTGACGATACGGTGCAGAAAACCTTTTCTCTTTTGCCGTTGAAGCAACAATTCACACATGAGAAAACGTCGTTCTACGTCTCTCGGCTTCAACTCATACGGCACCCAATGCCCTTGCTTTTGGATCATTCCTAACGCTTTTAAACGTTTTGAAACTGTTGACGCATCTACTTGTAACGTTTTCCCGAGCTCTACTAACGTCTGACATGGATCTTCTTCAAGCAATGCCTCCAATTCTGTCTTCAAATTTTGTCGGTGCTCCAGAACGCTCTTTGTCTTCAAGGTCAAAATCATTACTTTTGAAGCGCCTAAACCAGTCTCTGCACGTTGTATTCGACAAAGCATTGTCTCAACGAGAATTCTGTGTGCTTCTGCTGCAGATTTTTTCTGAATAAAGCAGTGCAATAAAATTCCCCGCAAAAACACTTTATTTGGCACAAAAGTACACATTTTCACAAAGGGAAAATAAATATGTAGTTGACACTGTAGTAAACACTATTCTACTATAATTTGAGGTTACATATAGTACTGCTTTGGTGATTCGTTACCGTACGAAATTTCATGCACAGAGTGCCCCAACGCCATCTTTCAAAAACAGCGAGAACTTATTAAAGGTCCTATAGAAAGAAAATTAAAATAAGTTTCCAAAATGTTCAATATAAAAAAATTATAAAAATTTTTAACTTTATATACAAAATATTTATTAATTAAGCAATTAAATAACGAAGTTGCTCTCAAAATACATACATATCATTAAATAAACACAAGGCAACACAAATTCTTCAACTACTTACTGTAAAGATAACAAGAGAGTATAAGAACATGGGCATGGATCCAGTTCACATACTTTGGTGGTAATATACTGTAAAGTTACTTTATAAAATGTTTAAAATATTTCTAATAACTTTTTTGGTAATAAATGTTACATATACTTTGGCTGAAGGTAAGTATTTCTTTCTTGATATATACTACTATTATTGAAAATCTATTTGAAGGTGCAGAAGTACTGGAACTAGACAAATGTTAACATTTTAAAAACACGATTTAAAGCTAGTCGGTAGAGTGTAATAATAAAAAAAGATGTTTAATTTATGCCCATTTAGAGTAACCGATGATATGTACATATACAGTACATAATTTAGCAGATATACATTATCCTATTACATTAGTTTACTACTTAATACAGCAGTTCAGTTTGCTTACTGTTCCAGTAAAATGTGGAATAAATGAAGAATATAGTTGTGGTTCAATATGCGATAACATGTGTGCCCTTTTAAAGATGCAAGATCGAAATAACTGCCCTATAGAAAATATAAAATGTAACAATATGTGTTACTGT
This sequence comes from Heliconius hermathena, assembly GCA_013403705.1. Classification (NCBI taxonomy): domain Eukaryota; kingdom Metazoa; phylum Arthropoda; class Insecta; order Lepidoptera; family Nymphalidae; genus Heliconius; species Heliconius hermathena. The sequence continues at coordinate 489,954 of JAAIXJ010001900.1, read as the reverse complement.
ATGGACGGCTACGCTCGTGATTATATGGGCGTTTGTATATCTATTATGGATTGTCCTGTGAGTATTTTTTCAGGGTTATCTAGGAGAAACTAGGATCTAATTTCAAACACACTGTTATAAAAGGAATAATTTAACATTACATTCTCTCTGCTCACTTTAAAATTCAGGAGGATATCTCAAAATATTTTAATGTTCTTTATACACTACTTATTAAAAGTTGTTATTTTAATTTTACATTACAAAATTATAAAATAAGGAACTCGTAATCTATATAAATAAATAATAATGACTGAATTTTGTTTATTTCAGACTATGTAAGGAGATATGAAAAGACTCTGATAAAATAACTGGCACAATAAATTAAAGAACATAAATGAGTTAATTTACATTAGCATGTTGTATGTTTTTTTTATTACATACTATATTTGTTTGTTTTTATTTGGTCTTATTACATATCGAGTGAATACTGAACTAGGCACCCATGTAGATCTGGATTCTTGTTTTAGTAAAGTCGAAAATTTTTACTTCACTCTAATTTCATGTTATTTTATGTTTTTGCTGGGATATTATTACTTTTTGTAGAGCAATTGTTAATAATGATAAATAATATATAGTTGAATCTAATACACTTATTATATTTTAAATCTTTACAGTCATATTTCCCTATAGCTGTGACTGCCTTGTTGGTTATTTGGTGTAATATGAATGAATCACTCACTAGTTAAAGTACCGTACGTCTCTGTCCTTGACAAATTGACAAAATTTGACAGAATTTAGCTCAACAATATTTATAAATAAAAAATTGGCAAATTGACAAGCTTTTTCCGTTAATGTGCAATTATATAATTTTACTTCAGAATAAAACTAAATTCTTCTAAAAAAATAAAAGGTTATATTTAAGGTAAGAAAATTATGTGCGGTAATCTACATTCGAGCCTAAAATTTACAATTCAAACTTATAAACATACAATGCGATATAAAAACAAAATTCAAACAAGAAAGCCAAGAACTACCTGCTACGTAATTATAAATATTATGTATGAGGGTGTTCAACTATTTAATAACTTGCCAAATAGTATAAAGACGTGTACAACAGTAAAAGAATTTAAGAAAAATCTCAAATTATATGTATACTCCTTACTTAATTAATATTTGTTTATTTATTAAAACAATACCTAAGAATTTGTTACACACGGTCACTGGAAATTTGTTTATTTAAGATAACTTTAAGTAGTTATATATTAGTATTTAAGCTCAATATAAGCGAACATTGTTCTTTTTGAGTGAATAAAGTTTTCTATAACCTTATATTTGCTCAAGTGGCTACTTCTAAAGAATCTAATAGGTAGGTTTCTAAGGAGTGACACAAAGTGACACGGGGGTGAAAGTAGATGAGTTGAATGTGACTTTATGAAAATGATTCAGTGCTCTTTGCATCATCAGAATGCGAGTTACAGGCATTAGTCCCATTCTGAAAGAAGGATGTGAAAATAATAGGCTAAGCGTGAATGTGAGTAAGACAAAGGTTCCGTTATTTGATAGAAGGGAAAAAAAGAATGCAAGATCAGTGTAAATAGTAAGATATTAGAACAACTGAATGAAGTGGTATATTTGGGAAGTATATTCAGTAAAGAGATGAAAGACACGAGATGGATGTAGACTGGCGTATTTCTGCCGGAGACACGGTTACCAATGCCTTAGCTGCACTGATGAGACGGCGAAACGTCAGCACAGCTGCAAGTTCGGCCGTACACAGCAGCGAAACGTGGGTATTACAGAAGAAGAATGAAAGGAAGATGAATACTGTGGAGATGCAAGCTCTTAGTAGAATATGCGGAGCCAGATTGGCTGATCGAATCGAAGATTACAGATTATAGTAATTAAAAATCATATTAGAAGTCATTATAGTTGTCAGTCAAGTCTGTTTATTAAATGAATAATCAAGTAGTTCAAGCGGGCGAAGCCGCGGACCGCTAGTAATCTATAATAAATACATAGCGTATCTATAATACTATCTAATATATTTAATTGGACAGGCAATAATATTTTACTGTTTAATTAAATTATTTTGTAATATTTTTTTATTTCTTAAATTTTCATATAGCAGGGAAGGGAAAGAGAACCTAGCCAATTTTCTATACTTTCCGTGTTGGGTAGCGGCTCAACGCCTAACAGTTGCTTGTATTACGTGTCAAAATTAAGAAATGAAAATATTTAATTCTCTACGAAGGTATCCAACCCGTAATCGTCGTGTTTACAGACGAACCCTAAACCACTGCGCCACAACGAGCTCTTAATATTGTTTACTGTTTTATATTTTATATGAAAAAAAATAAACCAAAAGGCATCCTTAGGTTATTCTTAGGAGATAGACATATACCATTCCGGATTTATTGTACATCTTTTAAAGATATAAAATTCCGTAGTATATTATATATCAACATTTAAAGTTTTGTCAACGTACGTACGTAAATCACTGGAAAACAAATTCCACACAAATTTACACTCGCTGTTTCCATTTGCTCTATTTTCCATTTGCCTATGTACTTTCCCAAGGTCAACTCTGTATATATATTAAAATTTCGTAAAAGCGTAACAGACAGAGAGAGCTACTTTTGGATTAATAATGTAGCATTAAGCTTAAGTACTACATAGAAGATTTTGTAAATATTTCTATTTTATTAACCTTATCAGGATAGAAGAAATCTAGTGTTAAAACATTATGTTTTCCATCTTTTGGCTCGAGACATTATATGCTAAATAACAGACCACAATGCAAAGTCCCGCTGCCAAATTAGAAATATAATAGTAATTATAATGTTCCCCGAATAGAGCTCGAACTCAAGACCGTCACAATTATAGTTAAATGATATCCCACTACGCCACGACAACCACGACATACATAAGTATGACCTAACTTATTTTATATAGATATAGATACATTTGTTTTTTTTTATTAAACTAGATACGCTGCCTCGTGTCTATACAATATAAGGACTTCGTAGACTTCATATAAAAAAATAAAAACAAAAATATTTTCAGAAACAAACCAAGCTTATTTTCTGTGCTCCAAGAATCTGTAAACCAGAATATCTGATAATAATTTCAGTTCGATACTCAACGTGATCTCAAGTAAAATGGTCTTGGCAGATGAGCAAACCAAAAACAAAGTGATCCTATAAGAGTTCCGTTATTTTTTTTTGAGGTACAAAGCCCTAAAATAGATTAATTATTTTAGTTTGGTTATGCATTAAATAAATCGTATTTGAATATTTTGGGAAGCAATTTGATTTTCGTATTTAATATTATATTATATAAAAGTCAATTGCTGTTCGTTAGTCTCGCTAAAACTCGAGAACAGCTGAACCAATTTGGCCAATTTTGGTTTTAAAATAATTGTGGAAGTCCAGGGAAGGTTTAAAACGTGAATGAATACGAAAAAAATGCTAGGCATATAGTAAAAACAGCAATTTCGTTTTCTCAAAGGAACTATTCCCTATACAACCTATCAAACCTATCAAACACTATAATACCTATCAAACATTAGATGTTCATCGTGTCGTTCAGAAACCAAATTAAAATTTAATTTGAAAGAATAGTTAAAAATTAATAAGTAATTGGAATAGTTATATCTTTCTAAGTACATGTTAATTCTCAGGAGGTAAAAACTGAATTTAATTTTGGTTAACAGATTATTATATTTTTATGTAATTTGATAAGTCTTAAGTTTTGTTGCAAATTAAATTTCTGAACGCAATCATAATATTTGACAACCAACATTATATAAATTAAAATTCAAATCATTCTAATGTCGATTCTTTGTGAGTGACGGTACCGTTCATTTCAAGTTCCGTACTATTTTTCTTTGTTGATCTTTTGTGATAGTGACATTTTACCGCTTAATGCACGAGAATTTTTTCAATTTGATTAATTACAATTTACGAAGCCGAGGAGAAGACGACCTGACTTAGGTCGTCGTAGTCGATTAAATGTGCGAAGAGCTACCGTGAGGTGCTAACCGCACTGATGACCAGAGAGAAACAGAGCAAGAACAGTCGTATTTCTATGTCAGAATTGTGTTCTTCAGTGAGTGACAATGGAATAGATAGGCTTAGAATGCAACGAATTCTTGCACATCTTGTGACTGCAAAACCCACAGTTTTGGGTTCGATCCCCACTCGAGGAGATGAAATATTTACTTAAATTTATATTTCCATTTCTTCGCTCTGGTGTCGAGGTTAAGCGCGGCGTTGAGTTCTGCCACTCAACACGCAATGCCTCCAGAATCCGGCAGAAAGTGGGGAACGGGAGTGTCTTAACACTAGGTTCCCTCTGCCTACCCTGCTGTGTGCGGGATACAGCGTGAAGCTAATTTATTTTTTTTTAATTTTATGTTCAAAATAGCATTGGATCAGATGCAATCCGACAGCCATAATATTGTCATTCGAGCTGATAAAACACGCTGGTGAACACACAAGGAGGTTTAATTCGCCCACCATTAACGAAGTGGCTGTTGTCATTGTCGAAGAAAATTTACAATCGAGAGATATTGTGCTTCATCGTCGGAATAATAATTTGAAACGTGTATGAAACTAACAGGAGTTATGATGCGTTACAATATCCTTTGATCTTCTGGCAGGGGGAAGATGCCGTACCATATTAATATTAAAATGTTTAATGAAGTAACAGGTAACAGATTGAACAATATTAAATATTTATTTTGTTCAATACATCTAGGTAACAAATAAAAGTTTATCATTTTTGATTGCAGATGCTGAAACTTACAAAAAAGTTAGTGCAATGAATTTCTATTCATATAGACTCATGGTTCGTGAAGGTGAAGCCAATCATATTTTTATGTGTCGATGGCTTTTCCATCAGTTTGCAGTTGACATGTATGTCAAAATTGAGACTGAACGATTGACATATTATACACGCGTTTGAACCAATAGCAGCTTCGATAAGAAGAATACATTTATGTCCGCGATGCCATAAATGTTGATGGCAATGTGAATAATGTAGGAAGAATGACAATTTTGCCAGCCACTTACATAGGAAGTCCCCGCCACATNAAATAAAAATTTATCATTTTTGATTGCAGATGCTGAAACTAACAAAAAAGTTAGTGCAATGAATTTCTATTCATACATATATTTTATGTGTCGACGACTTTTCCATCAGTTTGCAATTGACATGTATGTCAAAATTGAGACTGAACAATTGACATATTATACACGCGTTTGAACCAATAGCAGCTTCGATAAGAAGAATACATTTATGTCCGCGATGCCATAAATGTTGATGGCAATGTGAATAATGTAGGAAGAATGACAATTTTGCCAGCCACTTACATAGGAAGTCCCCGCCACATGCACAAATATGCTCAAGATGCTATGTTATATGTTAGGCATTATGGCCGCCCAGACTTATTTATTACTTTCACCTGTAACTCACAATGGTCCGAAATCAAAAGACATTTACTACATAACCAAACACCAGTTGATAGGCACGACATCACTGCCAGAACAAAATTGAAAGCTCTCATAAATTTCTTGATAAAACATCGCGTGTATGGCCAAGTCCGCTGTTGGATATACTGTGTAGAATGGCAAATGTGTGGTCTGCCACATACGCATATTTTAGTCTGGTTAGATAATAGTAATTATCCTTGTCTAATCTTTATATTAAATAAATATTGTAAAAAAATGATTGCGTAAATATGAAAAATAAAAAAATAAGTATTTCTTTTTTTTATTTTTAATCCATTTGTACCTGTTTGTGGCGCAGAATCTGTAAACGTAAGGAGTATGAGTTCGATTCCCAATCGGTGTATTACGTGTACGGCAAAACATAGCGTTGAGTTCTGTCAATTAACACGCAATGTCTTGAAAATTAGAAAGACAATGGGGGAACGGAGTGCTTTATCACTAAGTTTTGTATATCCATATGTGGGTTACAGTGTGAAGCTAAAAAAATCAATACTTATAATGAAATTAAAACAGATCAGTGTCTGTACATGGTAGATTTGTAGGAAAAAAAATTACTGGAGGCCTTTATTACTGTAATAGAACCCAAAACAATGATTTTTAATTTTTTGTCTGTGTGTTTGTGCGTTCGTTCACGCTAATCTCTGAAACGACTTAACCGATTTAAATGCAATTTTCACAATTGGAATTTAGCAAGCTTTCCTTAGCATTTACTGTTTGTTTTATTACAATCTATTCGTAAATAAAAACGTTATGTCAATATAAAGAATCAAATTCAGATGAGATAATAAATAATTATGTAGTCCAAACGGACGATGCCAAGCGAAGGCGACTATTAAAATATTGCTGTAACATTATCATATAAAATTCACCATAATATACATTTTGTATTAAAAAATTATACACGGTTAGATACATTTTATATTTTTCATTTAGTAAGTCTATTTCGATATAATATAAACATACAAATAATGGTGAATAGTTTTTTGCATTTTATTATATACAAAACATCAAAATATTATATAAAAAGTATGTTGTATCGTGTCGGTCTAACAAATAGGTATATATCACGTTAGTATGTTTTTCCACAAAATATTTTTATTTTCCTTATAATTTTACAACTAATTGTATTTTATGATTTTCAATAAAAAAATCTACAGCAAGAGCTAACTATAAAAATATACAAAGTGATCTTAAAGTAAGCAGAACGTTAAACATCACTGAACATATTTTTAAAGTGGTATTCCACACTTAGGAAAGAAGTTGTAACAAGCGTATAAAAATTTCGACGTAGCTCGATGAGAACGTATGGCTTAGCGGTCAGAGCGCCTGGTTGGTTTTCAAGAGGCGCGGGTTCGAGTCCCGCTACGTTCAAATTTTAAGTTTTCTAAATAAGTATCACTGAACATGTTTAAAACATTTCTAGTAATGTTGTTCGTAATGAATTGTACTATAAGTGCTTTGCGTGAGTTATTTTATTATTCCGTATTGTTATATTTATTATACTAAATTAAGTTATAATTTTATTATATCGTGATATTAACGATGAAAACATAGATAAAGACTTCTAATACTAATTGCAACATTACTACTGATAATAGTTAATAATGCGACCTTTCTAATACTTTCCAGTAGTCTGTGGTCCTTGACCACAGACTACTAGACTGTGATATCAGCGTAGCAGTTAATTAATCACTAAAATCATTATATAAATCTACCGCCAACGATTTTTTATTTGCATCGCGTACTGCCTTGAATTCTTACAGAACGAGCTGACTGTATCTTAATTATACTCTGGTGTGGTGAATTTGAAACTTCAAAATTTTTATGAGTGAGTGTTTTTACTAGGTGGTAGAAATTTTCCAAAATCTTCTCTATTAAAGTTAGGATGCTTTTTTTATTTTAGTAGCCTCGTAGATCATTCTAAGGTCATTCTAATATGTTCTCCAGGATTTGGGGTTATCAAATATGATGTAAGAGTTTTTGTGGCAATACAATTAAATCATTGTTTTGATTGTTTATCTAAGATATATTAAATATTTATGTACTCTAAAATTACTGAGTTAACGCATCATCTGATTGCATATTCGAAGAAGAAAGGTATATAATGTTATAATTTTATTATACATAAGAACCTAACCTGGATGCAAACGTGCATCTTCTTTACGTATTTTTGGTAACCCATATAACTTAAGAGGTTTTACATAACTAGGCACGAAAGGTGTAATGTCAAGGATTCAAGATGTAATGTTTTCACGTGTTTTTAAATGAAATCGAATGTCTTTTTAAGAATCTTTATCAAATTTTTTTTTTTGATCTCATAACAATAATGACAATTTTTGAATACATTCATCGGTATCCAGTATAACCGTCGCGCTATTGATGGTAAAATGATGAAATAACAGTTTTTAAAGCCAACAATAATTATATCAAGTGACAGGGGTATGCTACCTTAGCCTTTTCGAGAACCTGGACTACAGCAAAGTATTCAAAACGTCCAATTTCTTTAAAAATATTCGTTTGATTTTAAATAAACAAGACTAATTCGGTTAAAAAATATAATTTAAAATATGTCAAAATAGCGAATCAAAGATGGAGATAATTTTAATGTCAATGAAATAAGGAGATAATAACTATGTTTAACCGACTTCTGTAAAAGGAGGAGATTATCAATTCGACTGTGTTTTTTTATGTTTGTTACCTCAGAACTTTGGACTGGGTGAACTGATTTTGATGATTATTTTTTTATTTGAAAGCTAGTGCCTTCCGTCTGGTCCAATTTTACTAATTAGGTCCAGCTCTTACAATATTATCTATGAGAAAATCAGATACGACTTAAATTCGCATATTTTATTGTTTAAAATAGGTTTTCTTTTTGTTAAAAATAAAATCTTAATATTTCTTACTATAAGTGGTTATTACGCTTCCAATTTAATTCTTATGCACCATAATATAAAAATGCTGATTTTTTACAGAATGCAATGCATACGAATGAGAAACGTCGTGTATTAATAGTATATGTGAGTACAGAAACTGTACAGATATTGGTAAGCCTATTCGATGCATAAGATTGGATCCCAAAGATTGCATCAAAGGTTGCATTTGCATTGAAAAATACTTAAGAACAAATAATGGTACCTGCATCGAAATAAAGCAGTGCTCTTTTAAGTACTTATTTCAAAAACCTTCATTTATAGCCCTTTTTAGTTTGCGATCTCATGTCGCAGTTCATTTCTTAAGGAGTATAATAATTAAATTCTGGTTAAATTATTATATCTCTTTGTATATTTTTATATGCTTTGAGTAGAATAAATATGTCTACTGACATCATTCATGTTTTAACACTTAGCAAAACACATTTATACAAAGCATAGAGTACATTCTTGGAGTAAAATAGAGTAGATATTTTTAAAAACCACCTTAACGTGTAGTATATATCTTGTAATTCATTAAAAGCTTTGATGGATAATGTAAATTTACTGGTGGTTTGACATCGTGACGTAGCGGCGCAGAGTGTGGCTGTAAACGCGACGTTTGCGGACTCGATTCCCACCAAAATGCTAAAAACCAACCTAGTGTTAAGATACTATCCTAGCGCTAAGATACTATAACACTAGGTCTCCTAGGCGTACCCTGCTTAATGGAGGATACTGCGTGAACTTGAAAAAAATATTGTTCAATTAAGAAAAGATAAAGACAAACAAATACACTATCAAGAAATTAAACATCTATGTTTTCATCAACATCATCTATGATTCTTGTGTTATAATCTTTTTTCATCATTACAAGTTATTGTATCATGGTTTATAATATTGGTGCATTTTTTGACCAATTCTATATTGCTTTTTATTTAAAACTAAGAAATCAATATAAACATGGCGTCTCATCATTAGGACCGAGTACAGTTTTCATAGCTTTAACCGGTTAGACCTTATAAGCATTTGATATCTGTATCTATAAATTCCGTATTACTGACTTTTATAAATTTGTGTATTATTATAAATATTGAAATATAATATTTTTTTAAACCAAAACCGTGTGCCGTGTGATCCCAGCCTAGAATAGGATCATCCTGGTACTGATGGTGTCGTAAGAGGCGACTAAAGTGCGTGTGGTAGAGTCACGTCGCCAGCAATGGCAACACGCGTGGGCAGACTCGACCGGATCATTACCACCCCCGGCATTTCAAACCGGCGTGAAGTAGTGGCTTTATGCCACTGCGTTTCGCATCAGGTAATACCGGGCTCCGGCGCCCAACCCACCTCACAGGCAGGCAACGCACCTGTAGCTCCTCTGGTGTTGCACGGGGTCGTGGGCGGCGGTAATCTTTTACCATCAGGTGACCCGAACGCTCGTTTGCCTTGTCTTTTCCATAAAAAAAAAAAAACCAAACAACTTACATTTATGCGAAAAAAAAATAACTATATGAAAATAATAAAGAAGCTTAATTTACTTAGGATTTATGTTCTTTTATTTATTTAAATAAATATTATTTTTTTCGAAAATTGTAAATTCCATTATCAATAAAAATTCACAAACAACATATTTAAAACTATATGTCAAGCATTATATATATTTAATTGTAAATTTATTTTATTTTTAATTTGCTGTGAGTATCTTTATGCTTTTTACATAACTTTATGTATCCTATTTTTGCATAGCAATGTAAACAGAGAGGATTTCGATACGTTGCATATTGAGCGGCAGAAATCTACGCCACGATTTCCTGTCAAGGTGGGGTGATGAGAATAAAGAATTCCCCCGAGTGAAGTTCAAACCTACAACCATTACATTTATAATCAATTATGTGGAATTGCGCTACCGTGGCCATTGTTCAGTTTTTCTATAAATATCTTATATTCGATTAAGATTTCTAGATTGCTATAAGTTAATGTCACTTATAAACAAGTACTGAACACTAAAGATGGAATTAATTCGAACTTGATGATGTATTTTACAAATTAAATAATAAATTACAATATTAATTACTTCGAACAATGCGTATTATCTATTTGTACACAATATATAATGTTTAAACAAGTGTCATTCACGACTATTTATATTTAAAATGCCAAGATTGTTTTAGTCATTACCTCAAAATATGTTGTTGAAGATGGAGAAGTTAAACATTTTTATAGTTGTCGCACTATTTCTTGCAAGTACAGATCTTTATACAAGTGCAGGTTTGTCTCTTTCATTTTTCGAAGTGATATATTTTTTTGATTATTTGTAAATTACAGCTTTGGACATTTTTTTCATGAACATCGTCGTTATATTTTATTGCTTAAGTTTTTCTACATTATTTTATACTATGTTTATTTTTATATTTTTAAAATATTATTTCCACATTGATGAAACAATTTTTTTTTTACAAAACGTACAAAACGTGTCTTAACTTCCGATTCCCTCTACCTACCCTGCTATATGCGAGATACAGCGTGAAAGTAAAAAAACCCCCTCCTGTAACGAGGCAAAGCACGACATTGAGTGGAAACCACTTACACGTAATGCCTCCAGAACCAGGCGTATATGAAATATAAATATAACTTAATTTTTACAGAAAGCTTTTCTTCATCATCGGCTTCTAGCTCTGCTCAGTCGTCATCTACGAGTGATTCTTCAAGTGCTTACGCTGACAGTAATGCTTATTCGGAGAGTGACTACTATGATGAAAATCCACGTAAAATTATTTTTTAGTTAAATTCATTAATAATAAAATACTATACTTATACAATAACTGAGTTTACTCAATTTTTTAGCAATTTGTAATGAAAACGAAGTCTTTGATGAATGCCCAGCGCCATGCCCTCCCAAGATTATTATTTGTAAATTACAACTTTGGACATTTTTTCCATGAACATCGCCGTTATATTTTATTGCTTAAATTTTTCTAAAATAGTTTATACTATGTTTATTTTTATATTTTAAAAATATTATTTCTACGTGGATGAAACAAAAAATATTTTTTTTACAAACCATATAAAACGTGTCTTAACTTCCGGTTCTCTCTACCTACCCTGCTATATGCGAAATTATAGCATGAAAGTAAAAAAAATCTCATTCTGGTAACGAAGCAAAGCGCGACGTTGTGTGGTGGAAACCACTTACAAGTAATGCCTCCAGAACTAGGCGTATGTGTAATATAAATATAAGTTAATTTTTACAGAAACCTTTTCTTCATCATCGGCTTCTAGCTCTGCTCAGTCGTCATCTACGAGTGATTCTTCAAGTGCTTACGCTTACAGTAATGCTTATTCGGAGAGTGACTACTATGATGAAAATCCACGTAAAATTATTTTTAAATTAAATTCACTAATAATAAAATACTATACTTATACAATAACTGAGTTTTTTAACTGTGAGTTTACTTAATTTTTATAGCAATTTGTAATGAAAACGAAGTCTTTGATGAATGCCCAGCGCCATGCCCTCCCAAGAGATGTGATGTTGATGAAAGAATTATAAGATGTAAAGCACCACCAAAAATAGGCGATCCGGAATGTGAGCCAGGTTGTCGATGTATCGACAATTATTATAGAAATGATGATAACGTATGCGTACCAAAAAACAAATGCCGTAAGTACTTACATATAACGCTAGTATTGGATACTATGAATTACTGTGAAGCTATTTATAATCTATAATAATAACTTTTAACATGAAACGACTTTGTTTTCAGCTGTAAAGTGTAGGGATAGTGAAATATTTGATTTTTGTCCGCCGAAATGTCCACCTCAAAAATGTGGTGTAGATCCTTCTGTGATATTATGCGCTCCGAATCCAGAACTCGGTGATCCTGAATGTGAACCAAGTTGTCGCTGCATTGACGGTTATTACAGAAATGATTTTGGTGATTGTATCCCAAAACAACAATGCCGTAAGCCATCCAAATAAATCATAATGCATGTTAAATTTAAATTTTTTGTTAGCTCGTTTGTGGTCCTAATGAGCAGTACTCGAGATGTGTAAACGGTGGTTGTGGGAGATGGAGCTGTTCACAAACTGGTATTCTTTGTATAGATCCAATTCTTTCTAAAGAAGCATGTCTTTGTAAAGATAAGTATTTGCGAGCAGATAATGGCACCTGCATCCCTGTAGATCAGTGTCCCTGTAAGTGTTTATTATAAATCAAAGATAAAATTGACATGTACATACATTAAAATTCTACTTGTAGATTTGCTCCAATGCTGTTCATATTGTATAATAATAAAAATATAAAGTAAATAAAATAAATATATGAAGTATATACTGTTGTTGCATAGAAATGTCTATATTCAAAATATCCAATATATTTTTTGAGAAGATTGGACATAGAAGACTACTAGCAGGATTGGAGGACTAACTACTTAGCAGGATTGAACGTGCTGGAGCCTATCGTGTGGCAGAGTGCGTAGATTAAAATAGTGTCAGGGGCTTGCAATTGTAAATATAATGGAGTCTAATTTTCCGAGCTCCTCTCTATTCGATTTTTCGTATAGTCAAAAAAATCCAAAAACTAGTATGTCTCTAGGTAACACGTTTTCTGCTTACTCCACATAATGTGAGAAAGACGTATATTACAAAAAGAAACTATTAAAATCGTAAGCCAACATAAGTATACATATATAATAGAATTTTTTGTAATGTGTTTTTAGTGAAATGCTATGGCCAAAACGAAGTTCCTGGATGTGAAAATAACTGTCCCCCTCAAACATGTGAAAGTATTGGCAAGCGATATAACTGCCCTCTGAAACTTGTAAATCCGCCGTGTAAACCTATTTGCCGTTGCAAGCCAGGCTATTATAGAAATAAAATCGGAGAGTGTATTTCTAAAAATAATTGTTGTAAGTTTTATTAATAATTATTTTTCTTTGTTATCATTTAATATTACATTTATATTTCTGCATATACGTATATGTATATATGAGTTTATAAAGGTAAAGATTTATATTTTTTCCCAAGTTATTAGTTTCATTTATTTTCGCTTACAGTGAAATGTACTGGTCCCCATGAATATTTTTCGTGTGGATCGGCCTGTGATAACGAGTGCTATAATTTAAGCCAACAAAACCAAACTAACTGTCCCATTAAAAATATCAAATGTAACGAAAAATGCTACTGTGAAGATGGTTATGCTCGCAACAGTAGGAAAATTTGCGTACCTTATGCGAAATGTCCCCGTAAGTATAGCATTAATGTTAAATGTTATATCAACTATTAGACATAGTGGGGCAGTCACTGTATGCGATGGTTATGGGTTCGATTACGACTTGAGTAATAATTATAATCAAAGTATTTTAATCCTGCTCGCCAGCCATCACGCAAAGTACATAGCAGAGAACGAAGTATGCGTGAACATTTATTACATAAAAACTTGTGATATAACATGACATAATTGCTTTTATGACTTAGGTTAGGTAGACATTTAATTGTTTTAAAGTATATTAAACATTATTATAGGAAGGAAGAGTGAATACATTTATAAGTAGTATTAAGATACGCTGTGCTTACCTTTTGCGAACAGTTCTGTAATTTCTTTCCAAATATGGTAAAGTGCGGCATTGATAATCGCCACTTGACATTCAGATTCTCGAATTCGGCTGAATAGCAGAAAACAAAGTGAAAAATGCTATTTTTATACATACATATATACCCATTGTCAGTCGTGGTGCAGGGTCACAAGCGTGCGACTGTCAACGCGACAGGTTGTGTGTTCGATTCCCACTCCAGGAAATTTAATATTTTATATTTTCATTATTATCCATCTACAATTATACTCTAAATTACTATTAGAGCGCTCTTCTTCTATTTTATATTTACATACAAAATTACAAAATATACCTACTACGTGTATTTATTTCAGCTCAAACTTAACCGAAAGCTAACGTTTGGACATGAACAAAACGTAAATAATGTATATTTCCGTTATATTATAATATATAAAATTATAATTTGTATTAACAATGTATTTACTAAAAAAATATATTAAGACATTGTTTGTGTTTGTACATAATTATGTTTATTCAGCTACAGTTGTTTTTTTTAGAAATGTAAAGTATAAAGAAAATTGAATGTTATTCCTTGTGAACACAGAACTCGGCACCATTTCTACTTCCATTCTTTTGTCGGTGAAGTCGAGAAGGACATTTTATGATTTTATATCATTTCATCATAACTTTTTGTAAAGAAATTATTAATATTTCTGAAATCGCTTGTTTTTCCTACGTTTTTTGATCTAACCCTTTTTTTACTTTTTTGATAGTTATTATTGACCTTGGTACAAAATATCAATTCAGTAATTAATAAATATGTACAAAAAAGAAGTGTCTTTAATTTAAATAACATGGTAGCAGAGCGTGATTTAAAAAAACGTTTAAATAAAAATTATAAGTAGTCTGAAAAATTGAAGAAAAATTAAAACGTGCACGTTTTAATGGTGACTAAAAGTAATGAGCTTTATATTGCAATATTCGATGGAGTGGATTATAATAACTGGAAAATACGAATTCTCAAGTTCCTGTTACATAAAAAATACAAAGATGTAGTTAAGAGAATTAAAATTGATACTGATGATGGGGGACACGTGGGATATGCCAATCGTCTCACTTGTCCAGGCAACAAATTATATATCTAGTGCGATATCAAACAAACAATTAAGAGTATGTATGTGATCTTGATACATCTTACGATATAATGAAAGAGTTCGATGACATGTCTTTAAAAAAATCGACAGCTTTACAGATAATGTGCCACCATAATCTAGAAAATGTAACGATGAAGAATTATTCAGAGGTAAAATTATTATTTTGATGACCTTGAAAGAGGTATAAACGAGATGAAACAAGCATGTGCAGTGATTTCAAAACTAGTAAAGTTAAATTATATGTTGAAAGCATTACTAAACTAAAGACTAGCTAAAACTAGCTTCACGCTGTATCCTTAGCGGGGTAGTCAGAGAGAACGGAGTGCCAAAGGCTACGGTCTCTACATACCTCTTTCGCCTCGTCCACTGTCATCAACCTCTTCATAGATGCCCTTTGAGGAGTTCTTATATTTTCTACGTGATAAAATACCTATTATGACACATTATTATAGGTATAAAACGAAAGATACGAACTTAACCTCTACAAAGTTTGTTTATTATTTAATATAATCGATCAAAATATATATCCAGTATTGTTTTAGATTGAAATCTACAAATTTAGCTAAATATTTACGTCAAAAATTATACTAGCCGTATTGGCGCATCGGCGCGGCGGGGCAGTTCGATTCCCCCGCGAGGAAATGAAATATTTGCTTCAAAATTATATTTCCATTTCTTTGCTCTAGTGTCGGGCCAAGCGCAGCGTTGAGTTCCGCCACTCAACACGCAATGCCACCAGAATTCGGCAGAAAGTGGGGAACGGACTGTTTTAACACTAGGTTCCCTCTGCCTACTCTGCTGTGTGCGGGATGGAGCGTGAAGCTGATTTGAAGTGATCTTCACAAAAACGAAGATTAGTACAAGATTTCCGTTGAAACTCGTTTTGCAAATTTAAGCCACATATAACATCGTGTTGATTTTTTGTACGGGACAAAAATAAAAAACTTATTAAGAGTTCTTATTGACGTATTAGTACACTGAGGAACTCCATGCCACTTATATACTATTGATTTCATATTTAATAACACCAATAATCAAATTTATGGAAAAGCGTTTAATGTTTACGTCTAGTGTTTACTGAAACTTGACACTTCGACGCACTTTTGTGCGATTTTTAAACATATAAATGAAAATATTTTTTTTTTTTACTAAATTGTTGTGCCGAAAGTGAAGTGAATATAGGAAAATGTATAATTATTCGATAATAGATTCCGAGTACCTTGGAAAGGAGTGGAAATATAGAGATAGGACAATATTAACTAAAAGAGGTGGAGGTGATATTTGCGGTTTTAGGCTTTTTTCCATAGAGAGGAAAAACCATTGCAAGTTAGTGAGAAGTTCATAATATGGATGATCACTGTTGCAATGGTATCTAGCACAAGAAGAATCATGTATAAAAGCAGCCACTTTGTCACAGCCACTTGCTTTAGTGGATATGGAACGGATACCCTTCTTGAAAACATTCTCCGTAACAGTTTTTAAAACGAACGGTGATTATTCTGGTAGGGCAACGTGAGAACGATTTGAAAAAGTACCGGCTTTAGTCTGAGCATTAATGGTTTTAAAAGAATTTGTAAAATAATTATTTAAACTACATACAAATACATGAAAATAATACAAACTACATGAATGACAAATCACCCAATGCTCCGAAAACTTAAAAAGGATGTGAGGGATTAACAAATATACAACAAAAAAATATAGTAGTAATCGAAGCATATCACTACACACTCGACTAAATTGAGTTTAAATTTCATTTACGTACTTACAATAGTTTTCTTAAGTTTAAAATGTTACAAATAGAGATGCGCCGAATATTCGGTATTCGGTGTATTCGGCATCTTTTTCAATATTCGTATTCGGCCTAATTATTCGGTTATGGTGCCGAATACATTCAGTTCGATTATTTTTATTTAATTGCACGACACAGTAGAAATGAAAGATAATACGTCTTTTGATTTAAATTATTATTATAAGTTAAATGAGTAAAGTTAATAAAATATAGCAATTAAACTTCATATAAATATTTACTTTGAAACCTCAATTCAACATATTTATTCTTAATTTATAGTTAATACAATCAACATTTCTTTTAAATTTTAAATCAGCAGTTATTTTTAAAATTCAAAATAATATTTGTAAACCACAAATCAACATATGTATTTCTTAAAATGTCGTCAATATTTAAGCCTTAAATCAAAATTTTAAATTTATAATGAATATACTTAAGTCGCAGATTGACAATAATGTCTATTATTATTACTATAACATACATATAAAGAAATAGAGGTACACTGCAGAAATTTAATATACGAGGAGCATTCAATGTTTTTCAGTATCTATATGATTTACTAAGTACGTTCATATTTGGACTAATTATTTGGTTAATAATACTATAAATAAAAATGAAATTGAATTGCTAATTTCACTAAACAACAAAGATATATATATCTTGTATATAGACTCACTAAAGAGATAATCAACGCGTAATTTTAAAAATTTCTGTACTACCCAGCGCAAGGACAATGTGTGATCTATAATCAATAAGTCATATATTAAATTTCTTTTTTTAAAAATTCTTACGGCTATTTCGTCTTTATGTGATTATTTTGTTACCGTCGATAACTGATATTATTACCCTATAATCTAGTGTATACACATGTATTCTTTATAGGAAAAAGTGAATTTTGTGCGTATGTAAATTTTGTAAGATACGAGTGATTATGCATCGATTTTGCTGCATTTTATTGTATGAAATTCCCCGCGTTATCAAAACTTACAGGTGTACCTATAGTTATGAAGTTTGTCACGAAGTGAGAACTTACAACACTAATAAAGGAAAAAAAGTGGAAATTTATAGGCATGTTATTGCATAGGAATTTCATCATTTCATTCAAAAAAAAAATTTTATAAATTTATATTTGTAGTTCATTTCATACAAAATGAGTGCATTGGCCTGCGCAAACTTCAATTTGTCCACTTTTATAAGTTGTCTTGCCCGTTGACTTATAATCGCGGATTGCTACGGAAGCCCATGTGGGCGAGTCCGATTCGCACTTAACCGATTTTTTTCTTTTACCTATAAGTTTAATTTAACATAACATGTACATACATATAATCTTACCATTTAATGATTCTAAATGTTAAAACTTACAACACGAACTGACTATAAAAATACATAATATATAAATATTATGACGATGATGATCTAATAGTAGACCAAACATTAGACACAATTGAACATGGATAAAAGAATTTTAATAATATTGTTCGTTATTAATTGTACTACAATTGCTTTGGGTGAGTTAATTTTTTTTTTATTATTTTATATATTTTTATTTTATTATGGTCTAAATAGAGTAAATAAACATATAAATAATTCCAATACTAATACATTTTAAAAGCTTTTTGTAGATTATTTATATTTTTCATATACTACTTATAACCAAATCAAATGACAGTAAGCAGAAATCACTTAAATCATGTATTACATTAATGAAACCCTATTAACCAAAACACGCATCAATTTTATAATTAAGTGTAGGATTAATTATTATTTAGAAAAAAAAAACTTAGGCGTGGCTGTGTCATGGACACGGCCGTTTGTTGTACATGAATATGTTTATGTAACTGGTTATATCTTTTAAAAAACAAATCTTTATTTATGTATTTAGGATAAAAGCAAGGAACTTACTGGTGAAGTAAGATCAGGCTCGTAATCGGGTACAATATTAGCGATGTTCTTGGAATATTTTAACAACGATCGTAACATAAAGAGTTTGATTTCTGCTAACGCTGTGCCCAGGTATACACACACCTGAGTACGAATTTAAAAATGTGTTGGCCATTACGAGTCATATATAATATATCACCAGATATATCATCAGCTTTTGCGTATTTCATTTTCAAATGAACCATTAACTCTAATACAGTTAAAGGTTCATTTGAATAATCTGTGAACCTACTGATGTTGCAATATATGGCGACTCCGCCGGCTTTGCGACTTGATGATGATGATACCGCTACTGATGATGTAGTTGTAATTTGTATATTCTTAGCGTTATTACAATATGATCTCAGTTGAAAACCAGGCACATTAATTGGAATGAATATTTCAAATCAAATTTCGCTGATTGCCAAATAAAAATCAAATTAGTTGATGATTGTGTCAGTAGAGATGTCTTCTGAGTGCGCGACCAATCTTTGTGCGTTAAGGTTAGTTCTTTATAGAAAATTCAATTTCAAAGCGAAAATACTTTTTGCTATTTTTGCAAAAAACAAATATATTCTAAGATATTTGCAAGAAATAAATATTTTTTTTAGTTTTTCGATAATCGATATCTCGCAAACGAAGCGAGATATTGATTTTTTTTATTCTTTATTTTCACTTTATTTTGACGTGTAGAACCTAAAAGTAGTTTCAAATCGCGGCGCCCCGGAAATCGTACTCTTCCCTCTCGAACTGTAGAAGACGCCTGACCAAAACTCGTTATAAAACTTGAAATTTTCTCGAGTATTGATCATATAAAGGCCATAATAATAACCGTACAGTTTAAAGTTCCCTACTGGCTCTACAGGGAAAGTATTTTTAAGCATCGGTAATTGTTTATCTGATGTTGGCACAGAAACCATAGACGATCACGCACATTACATTTTACCCGCTTATACAGATTTCCGTGGTGCGCATTATACCCGCGCGCACCCACTAGTCTCTTTGTGCGTCATTGTTAACAAATTGCCTTTTATTTTGTAAGCGGTGAAGATAAAAATACTATGTATACTCTTTATTGCACTTAATAATAAACTTTTTTACTTTAGTCTTCTTCCTACGCTTAAAGATTTTTTGTGCCTCCTGTTTTGTTGATATAATTCTCAAGAATTGTAATTTTTGTATGTTTCTTGTCTTGCCTAATGTTTTCCCTAATCTTAATACAGAAATTAAAAAAAAATTTAAAATTTTCTTTCTTGTTTTTTTTTATCTATTTGATTTCTTCTATCTTCAATTTATTTTATAATTTTTTTACTTGAGTATGATTTTTTGCAGAATGCAGTATAAAAGAAAGAGAAACATCATGTATTAATAATGTACGCGAGTATAGAAACTGTACAGATATTGGTAAGCCTATTCGGTGTATGAAATTGGATCCCAAAGATTGTATCAAAGGATGCATTTGCATTGATGATTACTTAAGAGCAAATAATGGTACCTGCATTAAAAGAAAAGAATGTCCTGGTAAGTACAACAAAAAAAATCAAATTTCAATAACCTTCATTTACAGTATTTTTTTCGTGTGCATTTTTATGTTGCAATTTTTGCAATTTTCAATTATTTTTTTCCACAAAATGTCTTATTGTGACTTATTTATAAAAGATAGATATAGGGTGTCGCGGACGAACTAATTAAATTGAACGTTTTTGTACTTATAATATATTTAACCATTTCTGCAGCGCACGCGGCTAAAGTAATACGATGGTGTTCCTATTTATTTTTATTTAATTATATAAATAACAATAAACAATAAAATTCTTTTTATTTTGTATGAAAGATTCTTTAGATTCTAACGATCAAGAGGTTCGACATCGACGACATCTCATTTGTCTATTTATAATAACTAATTTGGAATTCCCGAGGCAACAGATGAACATCCATACCCATATACATACGTACATATATACATACATAATTACATACAGATCAAAATCATAATCCTACTTTTTGCTTCGCCATAGTCGGATAAAGACACCATGTTTATCTATATCGATTTGGAATATGCGTTAAAATAGAAAAAAAAAACAATTATGTATGTGAAGGACGTTTACGAGTGTTCTTAAAATTTTTAAAAGTGTAGATCCATATTTAAGGAAGAAAAATACATATCTTAGAAAATTTCGTAACAAATTAAATATTTTAATAGTTAATTTAAATTAACTGGTAGTTTGAGGCCGTCGGAGCGTAGCGGAACAGAGTGTGACTGTAAACGGTTGTCAAAAATTTGAAAAAAATATATAAAAATTTAATATAAATAATTTTATAGATATAGAACGTGTCTTTAAATGCACATTACCATATTCAATAGTAAATGTATACAATTTTATCTAACAAATTTAAAATATTGGCTAAAACACAAAGTTTAACTTGTAACGAATACATAAACATCATCAAAATCAAATTGAACCTTTCAGGTCAAAGCTTCCTTAAACAATAAACAAAATAAAAAATTAGAAACCTATAAGAATCAAAAAGCTATAGCTATATAAGAAAATATATATAAATAAAGTTTAATATATATATTTAAGTAAATAGCCACTTATTATTACAAATCATCCAAAACTGAGATCGAAAATTATTAGAGAGATCAAACAAAACTGAGTTTGAAAATTATAATACTAAAGAGAAAACTGGAGGTATTGAAACATTTTCGAATACGAAATTATTTATTTGGATAAGGATTCATATAAAAGTATGGATAACATGCTCTAATTACAGTGGCACTACTATCTCATATAAAACGGTAAAAAGGTACTTGTATTGTCAAAACTACATGTATATGGTATAGCGGAGTTTTTTTTAGCTATTGATATGATCTTCATCATCATGCGACGAAAGACATTTTATCCCTTCTTTCTTACACCTTTTGTTACACTATTGAAATTTTAATAGAGTTACAAATATTTTTATAGAAATAAATTTAGCTTATGTTACTCAGTGATAATGTAGCATTTTCATGGTGAAAGAATTTTTAAAATTGACTCAGTAGTTTTTATGTTTATCCACTACAAACATACATCTTTCATCTTTATTTAATAGTATAGATATAGATATAGAAGTATAGATTTAAACAATCTAGGATTTTAGTTTAGTTGCATGTAAAAAAATATGTCTAAAATTATGACATCCAAGATCGATAATATATTGGAAAATAATTCACATTTAACAAGTCGAGAAATTACAGAAAATTTCGCATTCATCATACAACCGTCGGAGATCACATTAAATCTCTTGGGTTTGTGTTAAACTGAGGTATCTGGGTTCCATATGAATTAATGGAAAAGAATTTATCGGATCGTGTAAGAATATATTCATCACATCTAATTAGACACAATGTGAAGCCGCTTATGAACAATCAGAATTGATTGCTGGATATGGATAAGTGGATCTTTTACGAGAATAATAAGAGAAAAAAAATCTTACTGCAATCCATGTATCCATCAACCAAAACCACTGCTGCGTTTTTGATGGAACAGGAAAGATCCATCAATGTGGTCTGTACTGCAATATACTGGATAAATTGAACCAAAGAAAAAAAGACCAGCATTAGCGTCCAGAAAAGGCATGATGTTCCACCACGATAACGCTCAACCGCATACTGCAATGGTGACACAAATAAAACAAACGCGGGTGGGTATTCACCTGACATTGCATCATTTGATTATTACCTGTTCAGATCTCTGCAAAATTATCTAACGGAAAAAAAAATTTTTGGAAGTTTCTTAAAGCAGTTGCCGGCTATTTTAGCTCCAAGAACGAGAACTTCTACAAAACAGGTACTAACCTAACCTAACCTAACAGTTGTAACAAACAGGGGAGAATATATAATTAATTGCAAGATGATATTTCGTAGTTATTAGGTACTAATACTAGTTTAATACATTGTTAACTTTTGTTGCAAAAGTTTTACAGAGTAAGCTTGTAATTAATTTAAGAATTAATAAAAGATTTATTAAGCTTCACGCTGCATCCCACACAAAGCATAGAGAATCTGGGAACCCAGTGCTAAGACAGTCCGTTCCCCATTAAGGCTTTTTCGTTCCCCACTTTCCGCTGAATTCTCGAGGCTTTGCGTGTTGAGTGGAACTAGAACGTGAAAATGTAAATATTAAATAATTTATTTCTTCGACTGGGAACCTGTCGCGATAGCACAGTCGCACGCTTGTACACGCTTGTGCATAACTTTATTGTTATAGGACGCATTTCTTCGTCATCGGCTTCGGCTTCTAGCTCTGCTCAATCGTTATCTACAAATGATTCTTCAAGTGCATCTGCATACGCTTACAGTAGTGCTTATTCGGATAATCACACCTGTAAAAATCCACGTAATATTTATTTTATTTATATTTTTTTATCAATTTCGTTCGTTGCGTGTTAATATTTCAATTTTGATACTAAATTATGTATAATAATTTTTAGCATCCCCGGTCGTTTGTGGCCCTGATGAGCAATACTCGGGCTGTGTAAACGGTGGTTGTGGCAGACGAAATTGTTCACAACCTGGTATTATCTGTATAGACCTAATTGAAGGTGCTTGTAAAGAAGGATGTCTTTGTAAAGATAATTATTTGCGAGCAGATAATGGCACCTGTATCCCTGAAAATCAGTGTCCATGTTAGTATTTATTACAATTTCAAAGTTAAAATTAAAATGTAATTATTATTTTTATAAATGCCTTAATCAAATGGGATAAACAATAAAAAATATTTATCAGATCCTTAGTAGAACCCAATGACAAATTGGTCAAGTAGGTTTATCTGACGTAACGGGCGGGAATCATGCAAATTTTTAAACAGAACTGCTCCAATTCTCTAGTTGCAGTCGTAATTATGTACATATAGTCATGAAATTTAATAAATATACATACAATAATTTAATAACATTGTGAGGCATCTGAGATGTACTCCTGTGAGCGATAAATGATTTTATTCAAAATATATTTGTTTATTTAGTATATAAGACAGAAAAAAAATACTTAGAATTCCATGGCTTCAACATACGGGTGCCCATAGCGTTGCAGAGTGAAGAGTTGAGAGCAGTGTAGGGGACTTGCAACATAAGTGTACATTTAACCTTCACTATCCGAGCTCTCCTCTTTACAACTTGCCGCTTAGGGCGCACAGTTTTAAAATTCTAAAAAGCAAGATCCTAATACGTCTCTAGTTAGTTGTACGTTCTCTGTTTACTTCACATAATGCGAGAAGGACGTATTCTTATATTATATAAAAAGTAATTATTATGATTTAAAAATCATAACATATTATAATAAGACAACATATTTATATATNCAATATATATATATATATATGTATATATATATATATATATATTAATAGAATTTTTTGTAATATTTTCTTAGTAATATGCTATGGCCAAAACGAAATTCCTGGATGTGAAGATAACTGTCCCCCTCAAACATGTGAAAGTATTGGCAAGCTTTATAGCTGCCCTTTCAAACCTGCCAATCCGCCGTGTAAACCGGTTTGCCGTTGCAAAACAGGCTATTATAGAAATAAAATTGGAGATTGTATTTCTAAAAGTGATTGTTGTAAGTTTTATTTATAAGTATGTTTTGTTTGTTATCAGAAAGTTTTATGATTAATGTAATATGTAGAGAAGAGGAGAACGGAATGACTTATTCCTGAGTCTACCAAACACTATATTTTGTTTCTTTTGGTGTTATTAATTCAATTTATTTTCATTTTCAGTGAAATGTACTGGCCCTCATGAATATTTTTCTTGTGGACCAGAATGCGACAACGAGTGCTATAACTTAAGTAAACAAAACCAAACTAACTGTCCCTACATCAATATCATGTGTAACGAAAAGTGTTACTGTGAAAACGGTTATGCTCGCAACTATAGGAAAATTTGCGTACCTTATGCAAAATGTCCCCTTACTGGCATCAAATTGCGGACTAAACATTAAATCGTTGCGAAGAATGAACGTATTAACTAATAATAGGCGCAAGTACTTACATCCCGTTTCGAATGTCCTGGGTGACAGAATGTTATAAACACATATCAACCGAAACGAATTTGATATCCCGAGTCACACTTAGTATATACACGGATGGTAATGAAGTTTTTCGTGTGACAATTTGTAAATTATCTTTTATTCTGATAATGTTGCTTGAATTATTTAGTGAGTTAATTAAATCGATAGCTTAGAACTCAAACTTTAATATTATGTATTAATTAAAACAATTATTTAGAATGCACGTAAATAAGTAGTAATATAAGGAAAAGGATGGTGATGGATTCTTGAACAGTTTTTTAATTTTCCTAAAAAAAATATTTAATAATCATGTAATATAAAAGATGCACCTTTTAAAGCCATTACACTAAGTTTTGCTGTGTAAATAATTAATAGTTGGCGAAAGGGTAGCCTGGGAATGTTTTTTGCGCGAAAAGGTGAAACGACCCATATTAACCACCATAATGCAGCGACACAGTCACTATACGATACGTGTGTGTGGGTTCGATTACGACTTGAGTAAAAATTATTAAAAAAAAAATAATCCTACTTGGCACCAAAAACATAGCACAGAAAGTAGAGACGTAAGTAGCAGGATGTAATTGCTTTTATGACTTAATGCGATTACTGAGAATTTAAATCATAGATGATTCCTTTTTTGACAAAGTTTAATAGGCGTACAAAAAAGAATTGAGTTACGATAAAACTATAAGTAGTTTGTAAGATATACGTACTGTTTTTTTTTCTATAAGTCTTTTGCGTACAGTACTGTATTTTTTCTCATATAAGCTCTTTAAATCATATAAATATATAGCATTCAGTTACTCCATTGAAAGAACGCAGTGTGTCGAAGTCGAGTGGAGTGGATAGTCGAAAAACGAAGTGTCTTAGGTTCTCTCTGCCTACCTTACTGTGAGGGATAAATCGTGAAGTAAAAAATAAAGGCTGTCGTGGCGCAGGGGCACGTTCAACTGTAAACCCGACAGGTAGTAAGTTCGATTATAACTCAAAGAAATTAAATATTTAGTATTTTTATATCTTTGTTCTGGTAAGCATGCAAAGCGCGTTGAGTTCCACTCAATATGCAATACCTCAAGAATTTGGCGGAAAGTGGGGAACGGAGTGTCTTAACATTAAGTTCACTCTGCCTACTCTGCTATATGCGAGTATATTAATAAATATACTATTTATTTCAGCTGAAACTTTTCATCATAAACGATACGTAAATAAAAAGTACATTTAAATAAAAATGTATTGAGTCAGTAATAAAATGATAACTTGTATCCACAATGTATATTTTACTTATTTTTTTTTATTGAAATATTGTTTGCTATAGAGCTTATAAATAAAAATACTATATAAATGCTATTGTTATTCATTTAATCCTTTTTCGCAATGTTTATTCAACTGCAGTTGTTTTTTTTATAATACAGAGACACACGTTAACAATAAAATTTATAGCGCTCAATGACTTCATGATTATACTTTATAAAAATATTTTATATTTTAAATATATAAATATATGTTTAAAATACACATACCTTCAGTTTCAATGTAAAAAAACCAGCCAAATCTGGATGAAGCTGGTTGTTTCTCTTTAAAAAGCAATAAAATCTCTAGGTAAAGCCAAGCCAACTCTAAAGTTCCTTACTGCGATTTTTTATTTAATATAGTTATAGTTTATGTGATCGACCATTGAAGGAAACTTTCTTTAAACATAATTACGCGTGTATACAAGTCAAAGGCCGAGTCACATAAACTTTTACTATGTTAATAAAAAATATTATATGTACCTGCATTTAGTAGGTTACTCTTAATGTTATCATTAAACTACCCCTGTATAGAGAGCAAAAATTTTGTACAGGTACCCCTGTACAAAATTTTTGCTCTCTAGGTCTAAAATTGTGGCCATGGTGGCGGAGTGGGGCAACATCTAATTGTAAACGTGATGTTTGTGGGACCCTCCGATTGGGGCTCAATCGTTAGAATCATTTTCATGTTCCCGTTGGCGATCAAAACCCAGCGGTAGCGTAGAACCAATCGACAAGAAACATCTTAAAATGCAGAAAGCAGATAAGGAGTGTCTGGACACTAACTTCTTCTTTTTTTACATTTTTAAAGCCTTATTCCATACTTAGGAAAGAAAAATACTTTTTTAAGATACGTATAAAAATATGAACGTAGCGTAATTTGAACCCGCGCCTCTTGGAAACTATCCAAGCGTTCTGACCACTAAGCCATACTTTGAACGTATACCTTAGTGGTCAGGTGTTATAAGTTTTTAAAAAAGTATTTCTCTCTATTTACTCTGTAAAGCCTGTAACTAAATAAAGACGAAGCAGAAATATTTCGTAAGTATTTCTAATACAAATTATGTGACTTAATAACTATTTGTAGTTCGATTTGGGAGCTGCAAGATATTCCCAACACAAGTGTCTTCTAACTACTTACTACGTCTCAGTACAAACATTTTGTTTATTATATTTTCTAATGTTTTGAAAAACATTTTGTTTATTATATTTTCTAATAATAGTCACATAAAAAAATAGCCAAGAATATTGATTATTATTGCACGAAATTAGAGTCACGAGAGTGAAAATCTTTTCGATTCTTAATTCAATAAATAAAACAATAAAATATGTTTTCAAATGTTTTATTACGTACCAACTATTAATACAATATTATTTTTGAGTAAGCCATCGAATACTAGATAAACAGTAAACAGTAGTAGTAATAGTTTCCATATTTTCTGTATTATCCAGGAGAATATTTTATAGAAAATTTTAAAACAATAAAAATAAACGAAGTAGATATTTCCCTCTTTAAAGTTAACTAATAATGGTTAACACGCGTAGATACTTTTCCTCCTCCTGAGAGAAATAATTATAATCCTTCCTGCTCTTTAACAACAACCAAACATTGATAATTTTATTTAGGTTGTTTTCAGCACTGCTTTTAAATATGTATAAGGTAAATGATAAAACAACTACAACAACAGCTATCAAATGTTCGTAAAGTGTAAGAGTAATTTAAATTCAGTACGACCTACTTCGATGTTCGTAGATCATATAAAAAATAATAAAAATGAAATTACAAAATAATATCATTTCTATTTGGCAAACTTTACAATAAGTTATATCATGTACAATTTCGTAGATCGTACATGAAAACGTACGTGGAGTATTTTAATACAGAAACAGAAAATTTGAAATTTATAACTAGACGTTGAGTTCGGAGGTATGATACTAATAAAAGAGAAATTGATTCATAAATTTTATTTCTCGGACCTAAATAACAGCAATGGCTAATATGACTTACCTACGTACAATACTAAATATAACATAATTCAAATTTAAATTTCCTATTACTATTTATATTCTACAGAAATCAACACAATAAAGCTGAAGAGTGTGTTTGGTTGATCGCGCTTATCTTATAAACTACTCGTTCAAGTTGATAAATTCTTTTTGTGTTAGATAGTTAATTTATCCAGGATACTTTTCGTGTAACCCACGGCATATAGACAGTTTTACTTCGGGCACTTAGATCGATTTCATATGTAATATATTATTTCCATTTCACTACGGGGGTAAAAGGTAATAAATTACAAATATGCTACATTTCATATTATATTGAATTTTAGGGCATCGTAATTTTAATATTTTTAAGTTATTATTGTATAGGTTATGTTCAGAATAAATAATGTATGAGCAATATAAAAAAGATAAAAATTGGAGTTTCCGATTGAATAAGAATTCCCTCGACGTACCCAGTATTATCTCTCTCTCTCTCTCTCTCTTTCTTTCAATAACTCCCTAGTCGTACCCAGTCTTATCTCTCTCTCTCTTTCTCTCTCTCTCTCCCTCTTTAAAAAGAGTGGTGATGGCGATTTCAGAGCGGGGAGCAAAGGAATAGGGCAGGCAAAAAGGTGGTTTAGGATAGGTACAGAAAAGGGGAGAAATCGTGCCAGCACAGGAGCTGTAGTTAAAGCCCGCAGTGAGAGTATGTCACCACTATATTATAATCTGGAAACTGTGAAAGAGCAGAAGTTCGTATACCCACTGGTATGCTATTGGGATACAGCGACGCAAGATGTTCCACAATTACTTTGCATCAGAGATTCCCAGAGCACGCAACTTTGTAGTCATGCTTCTGTGAAGGAGAGATAGAGAAGCTACATCCAGAAACTGAACATTCAACACCCACGCAGTGTTCCACCAGAACCACTGCTGATTTTTCGGTATAAGACGAACTTATTTTCCAGTTTCCATTATTTTCTTTGAAAATCTTAAATAAAATATCTAGAACATGATTTTATTAAAAAAATATTTGACTATACATACATATATTAATCTTAATTTTAAATTTGAAAAGTTACAGTGTTAATTAAACGTAACTATTTCAGGTTCAAACGATTTTACTAAAACTAACTCGTGTAACTAAAGCCCCAGTAATATTCGAAAGTGACAGTTTTAATTGTTTAACGTAAACCTTTAATCTTTCTGCTAATATTATTTGAGAGTTGAATAAAGTTACAAGTGGAAAATTGAAGTGCCAGTACTACACTATTTAATAATTATAATAAAGTAGGTACTTTATTCGTTCGTTTATTATATTAGATCCTTAAATGAAATTGGCGTTTGATATGGGAGGAACAAAAAGTCAAATATTTTTTTAAGTAATAATTATATTTATTTAATTAAAGTATGAACTATTGTAGTACATAAAAGTACGGGCATTTATATATATGCACTTTTGCCATGTCATAGGTAGTTCATTGATCCCTTTACTCAAAACAGCTACAGTTTCTTCCGGATTGACAGGAATCAGTAAAATCTTTGAAGGTGGTTTGGACTGCACCATCGGAGTTGATTTTTTTTCCCCTGTAAAAATTTATTCAAATATCGAAAAAAAATGAAATCTATAGTAGCAAGGTCCGGGGAGTACGGGAAGTAGTAGTGGAGAATCTACTTTTCATCAAAGGTAATGATTCGATTTTAAAAAATACATTATTGTGCCGGTTAAGTAATGTAACGCAGCGTCGACGCGCGTTTGCCGATTTTCTTCACTCGCCCGACGCCGTCGTGGGGCAGCGGCTCTGACTGTAAGCATGACGGTTCGATTCGTATTCGTGGGGATGAATAATCGCTCTGGTAACAGGAAACGCCGCAGCGTTGAGTTCCACCACTTAATGTTTCGAAAATTGAGGTGGACTTAAGAACATACAATAATTTTATTAAAACAAAATTTCTACGACATACCTCAAATTTCCAAAGGTATACATAACATAATAGTATTGTTCCTTAATAAACAAACCAAGTTAGTTCCCAACTCATTAAATACTATTCCACAAACAAATGTAGAAAGTTGAATGTGTTCACTTAGATCCCTTTTTTCTTCCTTTGTAAGAGATTACCCTCAAGGCAGTCGATACATCACACTGGCAGATCCAGCCTCCTAAGAGACCTTGTATTGATGATTTAATTAAACACTGTTGCCCTTAACTTGTATTGGAACAAGGTCTCGAGGTCTTGGGAATGTTGTCCGTTGCTGTGGAATTTGTAATTAGGAACGTCTCGAAACGTAATCTGTTTACGAGATCGAAAGTATTCTAAGTTCGGTTGCTATTAATCCTTTCGATGTCAAAATGTAAAATATTAACTACGAAAAATATGTTTGCTTTGAAATAAGTGACTTTATACGCAAGTTATTGTTCATTTATATATTTCATTTTTGGTCATTTCATAAAATTTCGTTAGTCTTATTTCGTTAGTTATTTTATCATAATTTAAATGCTTATTGATCAATCAATCTTATTCAACATCATAGTAAAAATTGGAGGAAAGTCGTGGCGCAGCGCCACGAAGTGTGACTGTAAAACCGACTGGTTGTGGATTCGATCCCCACTCGAAGTGATGAAATATTGACTTAAATTTATATTTCCATTTCTTCGCTCTGGTGTCGAGGTTAATCGCAGCATTGAGTTCTGCCACTCAACACTCAATGCCTCCAGAATTCGGCAGAAAGTGGGGAACGGAGTATCTTAACACTAGGTTCCCTCTGCCTATCCTGCTGTGTGCGTGTTATGCTGCCTGCCTGTTGTATGATGATGTGAAAATTGGTTGAGTGCGAGTCCGATTCTTCCATCGAGGCTTTCGTAACAATTTTAGAATTGTAGGTCAACGGGAAGTACAACTTATAAAGTTGACACACTTTATAATTAAGTGTGCGCTCATATGCACTCATTTTATATTAAATGAATTATAAATATAAGTTTGTTTATTTATTTATTTTTTCTTATGAAAGACCTATAAGTTTTTCCTTTTCGAGTTTATTCGTTTATTTGTGTTCTCACTTCGTGCCTAATTTCATTATTATACGTCCACAGGAAGTACCCTATAGGTTTTGATTACACAGCGAATTTCATACAAAGTGCATCAAAAGCGATTCATAAATGCCCGTACTTTTTGTTTGCGTTGATCTATATCAGCTTCTATAAGCTTTATTTTTTCTGTGCTCCAAGGGACTATACAGGGCGGAAGTGTCAGCACCACTTTAAATAAAACCACAGCTAACTACTCTATAAAAGCCTAATACAATTATTATTTTTTTTACAAAAATGAAAAAGTGATTTTTTCAAAGAAAATAAATAATAAAATTATTGTTGTAAATAAAACGCCACTTGTCAAGAACGACGCACTAACATATAAACCTATCAAAGGGAAACCGCCGCCTCATTTCGAAATCGAGTCGTAGGTATTGGCGGCAAAATTCAAAGTCGCTTAACCTTTAGTAGTATTTTTGTAGTAGTACGTGTTTACGTCATTGATATCTATGCGTAACTGCGTCATACGAAATACAGGTATAGATAAATATCGTGAAATAAAAAAAAATCCTACGTCTAAACTGTTGATGTCTTAATAAATTTCTTAAGGTATGGGTTAAAATATTTTACCCCATATGCTGTTCCCGTAAAAAGAACGCTGACTCTTCCATCCTGTAGACCTCAATATTGGGCATTCATTTCAGCTTAATACTCCACGCAATTTTGAATAAATGGTTTCGACAGACGGACGGACGGGTAACAAAGTGAACCAACCCAATATGGATATCAAATGAAACCGACTTGTAGAATACAACACATTATAAAAAAACTCAATTCCAAGATGGCCGCCTGTACAAAATGGCAGATTAGGTACATATTTTTGTTCAACCAACCCAATGTGATATTAGTAACTCAGGCCTGATGATGGAGCTGGAAGATGTCCATAAAAACTCGGTAATTAAGCGACGTAATTTCATCGAATTTGGGCTTGTATGATTCATCTTAACGAGTACTTTGGTGCTAGATGGTAACCAGAGTCTAAATACTAAAAAGTTAATAATTAAATCAAAAGGAATAAGACTTTTTAAAAACAAGCTTTTATTATTTGTTAACAAGAAATAACTAAAAAGTTACAATAATTTAACGTGGATGTAACTATTTGCATTTTTATCAAGTATTTATAAAAAAAATGTGATAAAAACGCAAATATTTAACTAAGTAATAAAATTTTGTTTTTAAAANGCATTCGTCGCCACTTGACACACCATTGTACCCCCATTATAACTTATATATAGTTATTATAGTTTTGAAGCAATAAAAAATTTTATATCTACTCTACTGGGGTTTGAAATCTGAAATTATTTTGACCATTTTAAAGGGCAACAAGTCCTAAGCCGCACCAGGCAACAAATACCCTAGCTACGCCACTGCTGGTGGTAGACATAAATAAGTCACATTATTCTTTTGTAATTCTTTATTTTCTAAATATGTAAATGCAAAAATCATATACAAAAAGTGTTCTAACAAACAGTCTGAAATAACTGACAAACCCATACACAGTTGGTTTACACAAAATAGTTCATGAGCGTAGAACCGCTAAATTAGCCATAAACGCTTAAGTTTCGCGTAGTTGATCAATTGTAGGGTGGTCTACGGTCCCGACAAACTGATCTTATCGGTCCGATGTTCGTAGTTAGTGGCTGGCCCCAACTTGAGACGACTAGACGATCAAGTAATTAACCACGCGACCAATCTTTACCCAGTCGTGCTATAGAATTAAAATAGTTAATGGAAAAGTTTGAACTTGTTGAACCTAGTTATTGGATAACTACTTCGATGTTTTGTTTTTTATTATAAATATTTTAATTTAATATGAATACAAGTAGTGTATGGGGGCAGTGTGTATAAAAATGGGGTGATTGCGGTGGAGTTTGATTCGCAAGCAAGAAAATGATTTTTTTGTTAATAATAATAAATGAAATATAACTATGTGTACACACAAATAGAATATATACAAGAATAAAAAGTGACCACACATTCACTTGCGGTCATTTTATATTCAATATAAATGACCGAGCATTAGATACTGTTCAAAAATATCTAAAAAAAGTTTATAAATTGCATAAAATACGTGTACGCTTTGAAAGCGTCAATTCTAAAATGAGTTCATAATAAAATATATTTCTTATATAAATTATATATTTTAATACAAGCTATCAAAACAAGTTTACTATGCTGCTTTGAGTGTCTTGAAATTAGGTTCTCTCTGCCGACCGTGTTGTGTGCGGGATACAGCGTGAAGCTGAATTTTTTGTTTTTATATACGAGTATTTTCATTTCTTCGCGGTGGCACCAAGGCCCAGCATTGAGTTTCACCACCCACGCAATTCGGCGGAAAGTTGGGAACGGAGTGTCTTAACACTAGTTTCGCTGCTAATTGCTAAATTCGAGATACATATCTGATTTTACATGTAAACATGAATCTGAGTAATACATTCCCTGAGTGGTAGACACTTAAGTAGCATATAAGGAGAACGATACAAGTGTTTACGAAGCATTACTGCTTACAACTGTGAGCTAATCAGATGTACTCTATTAAGTATCAAATAGCTTCAGGCATGCAACATATGAGTGAGTGCATGCTTTGGATAGCGAAGTAAATTAATATTCGAAATATCTTTAAAACAGATGATAGTGTTATCTTCTCAGATATCGTTTAGTATACGTTAAACTACCTTAAATTTAATGAAAATACGTATTTTTTTGGTATTTTTAGTATTTTAGTATGTTTTATTTTTTTTTGGTATCTATTTGTGCCATTGTACAAAATTGTAGATATATATATAGTTTTTTAATTTTTTTCTAAGTTTAATCAAATATTTTTTGTAATATTCTCTGAGTCACAAAGCTACGAAAATTCATAAATCTTAAAAAAAACGGCTTTGTATATAAAAATAGAGCATAGCTTTGGCTATCCAAACAGCAGTAAATAATTTTCTTTCAGCTTTGAGCACTAAGTCTTTGTAAAATATTCGGGACATTTGAAATAAATTTAATCTACATAATAATATTTTTTCAGTTCTTAAATTAATTCGTAATAAAATAAGCTCAATTAAATTAAGTCTGTCGTAGCATTGAGGGGACAGGGTCCGACTGCAAGCAAGATTGGTAGTGGGTTCGATTTTCGTTGGTTCGATAAAATAATCTAAAGTTTGATTAACAGTAGAATCATATACGAGTACATTATTAAATTATATTATACGTTATTATGAAAAATTAATCCCAGAGAATTATTTTTTTACATTGAGTTATCCAATTCAATAAATAAACTTAAAGTAATCACAATATTGCTTAAAAATTAAACAACCATCCCGGCAACGACATCAAGCAATATTCAAGTAGGTGCATACAAGTGATGATAGTAACGGGGTCAAAGAATATTATAAGATCTTTAAATACATTGATAGTTTGACACAGGTGTCTAGTAACTTATATATTAGCTTATTCATGTAATAAGTAACAAGACCTTACTGTTTCATAAATTTTAGCTATCTCCAGTCCGTTTGATATCTCACTTCAAGCAATTTAAACCTTCTCTCTGAATTTCCAGATATTATACAAGAGCTACGTGACTTAGTGTTGAGAAGATTTCGCTCTTAACAGCTACGGTTTCACATGTCTGCAGCACTTAAACCGATGCACTGTAATTGTATATATAATATAATAGACATAAATGTATACTAGAGGCAGTTGTCCTGGCCATTCAAAATGTTATGCAACATGTATTAATTAGTACATAAGTACTAAATGTCATATATACATTTATATGTTTCCGCACACAACAGAGTAGGCAGAGGGAACTTAGTGTTAAGACACTCCGTTCCCCACTTTCCACCAAATTTTTCGAGGTATTGCGTGTAGTGGCGGAACTCAATGTCGGATTTTTGCCTTGAGGCCAGAACGAAGAATCGAAAATATTAAGAAATAATAATTCAATCCCTAGAGTGGGGATCGAACCCACAACCGTCGCGTTAAAGTCACATCCTTGTGTCCCTGCGCTAAAACGACCTTATGAATATAAGTAATGAATAAGTAACTGTAATTGAGATAATAGTAAGTAATATATCTAATATGAAATGTTCATCGGCACTGTGTCAACAAATTACCATTTGGAGTGGAATATTCACATCTAAATATTTAAACAAAACAATGGCGGCGCACCCCGCGGCCACGAGCTCAGCGAACTTGATTAATACACAACAGAACTATGCGTATGCCAAATTAAACCTCATTTTACTAACATCTATAATAGGAAATTTAAAAAGTAATTAAAAATATGAAACCATAAAAACAAAATAACCCTTTGGTATCACTTTCTTTTTTTTAAGATTCCGCGTACCTCAAAACGTAAAAAAGGAATCCTTATAATGATAAGGATGGAATGATTGACATACGGATAAACGGACAACAAAATGTTGTTGTCCGTTTATCCGTATGTCAATACCAATTATCTCGAGATTGCGCAAGTATATCAAGCTGAATTTAATATGAAATATTCAGGTGTACAATCCGTTGGAGCACAGAAAAAACCAAGTTCTAAATCAACGCAATCAAAAAATACATGCACCGTTTTTGCTGCTGCATTTTACAAAACCTGTAGGGTATATATATCCCATGGATCTACAGTTATGAAATATGGCACGAAGTGAGAACTTACAATACAAACAAAGAAAAAATCCGAAAACTGAAAATTAATTAGTATTTAGT
This sequence comes from Heliconius hermathena, assembly GCA_013403705.1. Taxonomy (NCBI): domain Eukaryota; kingdom Metazoa; phylum Arthropoda; class Insecta; order Lepidoptera; family Nymphalidae; genus Heliconius; species Heliconius hermathena. Next base: position 454,008 of record JAAIXJ010001900.1, on the reverse strand, counting down.
TCGTTTTATATTTAAAATGTATGTTTACTAAAACAATAGTTACTTGCCTTATTTCTATCACTGATCACTATTCAATTCCATTACATATTATAATAATTATTATTTAAAGTGTGTGACGCGGCGTTGAGTTCTGCCACTCAACACGCAATGCCTACAGAATCCGGCAGAAACTGGGGAACGGAGTGTCTCAACACTAGGTTCCCTAAGCTGATTTTTAAAGTGTGACTTCAACTTTTGTATGTTTAATATATTTTTTATGTCAAGTCAACGACACGGCATTTTTATCGCATAAGTCTGACTTTAGGCTTAAATTCATTATTCTTTGTCTGAAACAGCAAACAAGTTTAATCCTAAACTTAGTCTAGATCCAACTTATCTATGCGTACCATAACTCAGCGAACCCTTTTCAAAATTTACTTGGCCAAAATTGTCATAAGTCCTATTTCATTCAGAATTTTTCTTAAAGAAAGTTTTAATGAGTTGTTCCAGTAAATAAATCTAAATAAATTTCACATTTTTAGTATATCATTTTTATTTATAAATACATTTATTGTAGACTAGCGGCTCGCCCACGGCTTCGCCCGCTTAAAATACATGATTACTGATTTAATAAGCGCAATCGATTGACAACTATAATGACTTCTAATATGATTTTTTTAACGACATTATCGTCAAAGAAGTTTTGATTGTTTTAAATAAAAAAATACGACCATTGTTGATATTTGATATTTATAAAATATACATAAAGCTAATTATGTATTACACGTATATATTTTTGTAACTTTATGTTCTTTTTACCTATATAATATACGCTGTTAAATGTGCTGATGTCAGTGAATAATTTAATTTAGGTTGTAGGATTCATAATATTCTTTGTAAAATAACTGTATTAATTGCATATTAACTCCTGTACAGTTTTTAAATTAGTTACATATATTATATGAACGAACCAACCAAAATATCTTTGTATTTACTTGATATTTCTTTCAAGATCGTTCTTTATCTCTGTGTTGAATTAAAATAAATTAAAATTAGCTTCACGCTGTATCCCGCACATAGCAGGGTAGGCAGAGGGAACCTAGTGTTAAGACACTCCGTTCCCCACTTTCTGCCGAATTCTGGAGGCATTGCGTGTTGAGTGGCAGA
>JAAIXJ010001900.1:372948-451297 GCA_013403705.1 Heliconius hermathena | reverse complement strand
CATTTTTCTCTGAAAGTACTGAACCGATTTACTTAAAAGTTTCACCAATTGCTTTGTTTTAACTCAACTTAACTACTAAAGTTTGGTTCATCAAAATCGGTTCATTAAAAAAAAAGTTATCGTCATTTGAATGAACTCAAGGCATTAGTTTGCCTGCGAATGTTACATAGCAATCGCGCTGGTAAGATTCCTGGCTAAAGAATGACATTCAAAACGTCTTGGTTATATGACTGTTGATAAAAATATATATTTTTAAAGCACTATTGTTCAGAGTACAAACAATAAAGTAAACCAAATTGAATTGTAAGTGAAGGTTACCTTCACTTACAATTCAATTTTGTTTACTTTATTGTTTGTACTCTGAACAATAGTGCTTTAAAAATATATATTTTTATCAACAATGAAGACGTTTCGAATGTCATTCTTTAGCCAGGAATATTACCAGCGCGATTGCTATATAACATTCGCAGGCAAACTAATGCCTTGAGTTCATTCAAATGACGATAACTTTTTTTTTAATGAACCGATTTTGATGAACCAAACTTTAGTAGTTAAGTTGAGTTAAACCAAAGCAAAGGTGAAACGTTTAAGTAAATCGGTTCAGTACTTTCAGAGAAAAAATTGGACATACATATCGACAGACAGACAGATAGACAAGAAATTCAAAAAATATATTTTTGCTTCATATTATTTTTTTTAAGTGTCCCTCTATCCATTTCAGTCAAAGTTACTAAATGTACAGACAAAATATTTTTACTGTGTTATTATATTATATATAGAGATTAAATTCAAGCAAATAAAACTTAAAACTTCTTTGTACAATATAGAATATTACGTTTGCATATCCAGAAGTTAGTGGTAATTTTTTTTTAACTTCACGCTTTATCCTGCATAAGCAAAGTGGGCCACCAGGAACTAGTACGATTACATTCAGACGTTGTCTATATTATGTACAATAGCCTTAATTTAATAACAAATATAAATATCAAAAATAATATTTTTTTATATACATATTAAAATCATAATATAAATATTAAAACTTTTCGAAATTTCAAATTAATCGCCTCTAATAAAAATGTTATACATATAAGGGTTAAAATTATATAATACTACAATTTTAACTTTTAATAGCAAAATTGACCTACATCATCGAATATTTGCAATAGCTATGACAATCTATTAAATCAAATTCGAAGTTCGATAACTACAAGTTATGTCGAAAATATGATAAAGCTTAAGTTAAAGTTACCGCGACAAAGTTACTCAAAGATGTTACTAACTAAAGCAATTTCGTCTCATCTAGAAGGATCGCAAGATTTATTGGCTGGTGAGTAGTTGACGTGTTTAGTGTTTCTTGGTGCCAGATGGTGATATAATTTATAGGTTTGATCCTAGCGCTGATTTTCAGAGATTTAAGACAAACAATGATCTGTTCAATTTAAATATTCTTAAGAGTTAAATTTTTTCATTTATAAATTTTAGTCATTATTGATATTTTATGTTTAAAGCATTATAAATAAATAATAATGAAGAGATTGAATTTATCTTTAACATACTTTGGTCTTTATCTTTTACCTAGCTAACTTATATCTTAACAACTTTATTATTTCTTATAATAAATAGTCGTGGGGCAGCAGCACCACTTAAAATGGTAAATGTCTAAGTTGTGCTATACATTAGGTGATGGCGCTTGGCCAACTTCGTCCGCAGGTGTTACGACGCTTTAACGTACGGCGAGAATGTCCTGAACTGTTGGGTGTTGGCACCGGTCTTTGTTAAAACCTTACAAATTAAATTGTTGTGCTATAATGAAAGAGCTAAATCTAGTAAATTTATTGGGTATTTTAGCTATTTTAAATCCTTTATCGAAAAAAAAAGAAAATATGTTTCTATAGAGGATAAAATAATAAATTTATTTTTTATATCTATTACTACTAAAGTTATTGTAATTGAGATATTTTTCGTTTCGACATGGTGAAGTGAAAAACAAATTAATAAGAAATTCCTATGAAAATTCATTAAACCTATTCGATACCTGTTCAATTACAGAAATTGATTTCGAATTGATTACAAAGTAACAAAATATAAAATAAAATAAAGCAATTTTATTGAAGCGTTAACATTGTAAGGGTTAAGCTAAACAGCTCTTTGGACACCTGGATTATATTAATCATAACTTTGAGAAGTTTCAGCGAAGTCGCTCATAAAGCAAAGCACGCTATTAATGTTGTAGATACTACGAGTACTAGGAAGTTGTTACTTGCCACTAAAATATATTTAGTGCACACAAACTTTGATGAAGGCACGTATTCCAAAGATTATTAGGTAAGAAATAATGGGCATCATGTTCCTCTTAATTACAATATAACTTCATATAAATATAATTAAATTAATTTATGGCAACGTTTTAGGTAAATTATCAACCTTAATATTTTGATTGTGTATTAATCTAATAATATCTTCTATATAGGTATGTATGTTATAAATACCTTTATAAAACTGAATTTCCGTTTGCAGTTTCGTTCGTAAATATGAAAAATGGCTGGACTGGTTTGGATGAAATTTTGAGTGTATAATGTACATTTAAATTTAAATTTTACACAGGTGTACTTTTCAATCAAGTGGTTTGTAAGTATAGTATGAGAGCTGGCACCAATTTTTTGGTAGGTATTTGAGGGAAACTAAAAGTTTGTTACATACCTCTCCTATTTTACCCCAACACGGAATTGCAGACCTGGCCAATAGTGTTTTGTAAATCAGTAAATAATACATTAGCAAAAATTATTTAGCCTGATGAAAATATTTTAAATACATCATACAAATCGAGGCCGGTCGTGGCGCAGAGATACAAAGTGTGACTGTGAAACCGACTGGTTATGGGTTCGATCCCCACTCGAGGAAATGAAATATTTATTTAAATTTATATTTCCATTTCTTCGCTCTGGTGTCGAGGCAAAGCACGGCGTTGAATTCCACCACTCAGCACGCCTACAAAATTCAGCAGAAAGTGAAGAACGGAGTTTTTTAACACTTGAATTCGTCTGCCTACCCTGCTGCGTGCGGGATACAGCGTGAAGCTGATTTGAGTACAAATCAAGTGTTATAAAAAACGCTGTAAATAATGCAACGAAACATTCATAGCTGCCGTATAAGATGGATATATTGTATACAGCACTTTCAGCCAATAGTCATTAATACCTACATAAAAGCAATTTGACATAATTTATTCAACACCAAGTAAATTGTGTCGTGTAGTCAAGATTTATGATGAAGTCATTACGTTTTATGGCCCATAATTGATAGAGATAGCATCTTAGAGGCAATGAAATTGCAAAGTGGAGTTTTGCGCCCACTGAACTCAAAGAGCATTAGTGTAAAGTAAAAATAGCTCGAATTACCATAAACGAGTGGCGTTGTAGTTATTAATTACAAATTTTTATAGTACGTCCGCACGCAAGACTTATAGTCTTTCTTGTATAATTTTAGTCGCAAAATGTGTTAGTGGGACAATAAAGTTAAATGCGGGAAAATTTGATGTTTAGTTTGAGTGTTAATGTTTGTGATTTGACATAAAGTAGTTATATTGCGGGTAGTTAAAGTTATACAACTTCACAAATAATTACGCAAGCGTTTGGGATTATTGAATATGTCTTAAATGTTATGTTTTTATTGAAAACATTAATAAGCATTGAAGTAACATAATAATATTATATTATATTATTAAATTTTCATTAGAGAATTGGCTTGTTGCAATGAAAACTAATTAATTAACCCGAATCGTTTCTCTTAACATCTCCTACATTCAAGGGTTTCTGGTAGAGATCTCTATTAGAGATAAGTTATCCGTTGTACACACTCTGTTTTTATGTTTTCTGTACTTTCTTTCTTGTGTGGCACATAAATAAATGAAAAAAAAAATAATAAAACGTTAAGCAAAGGTACGAGCAAGAAAAAAAATATAAACATAATAGATATGTCATAGTAAAATGTTTTATCTGTTTGTTTTTATAATAAAGCAATATAAAACCAAATCTATGTGAACATGATTTTTCTTCTAGATTCAAACCGTATATCGCACATATGCAGAGGGAATTTGAGTGCCTAGTGTAAAGACACTCCGTTCCCCACTTTCCACAGAATTCGTAATACAATGTCGCGGTTTTTGTTTAGTTACCAGAGTAAAGAAATTAAAGTATCAAAATTTAATTTCTTCGAGTGGCAATCGAACCCATAACCTGTCGCTTTTACAGTCGCAAGTTTCTGTCCCTGGGTCATGATTGTGAATAAGATATAAATTCAATATGTATAATATTAATCCATAGATGCATTTTCTTTCTTATATTTTTTTATATTTTCTAATATCTTCCGCATTCCGAAATTTCATCAGGTTATTAACCTAATAAATATTTTTTTTTCTTATTAACATATGTAACAAAACACGCTGTGTATGTAAGGCGGCGACACGCGAAGCAGTATTTTATCAAAGAAAATAGGGATTTTTTCAAAAATATATATTATATTTAACCTTAATATGTACCTATAATGAATTTAAATAATCTCTATTATTATTATTATTTATATATATATATATATATATATATATATATATATATATATATATATATATATATATATATATATATATATATATATATATATATATATATATATATATATATATATATATATATATATATATATATATATATATATATATATATATATATATATATATATATATATATATATATATATATATATATATATATATATATATATATATATATATATATATATATATATATATATATATATATATATATATATATATATATATATATATATATATATATATATATATATATATATATATATATATATATATATATATATATATATATATATATATATATATATATATATATATATATATATATATATATATATATATATATATATATATANTTTTATGTTATGGAATGTTGCTATGGGGCAGTGCTTCCGATATAAATTCAATATTTATTCTCCAAAAAAGAGCCGTGAGATATATTTATAACCTAAGAGCTCGAGATTCTCTGCGAGATGTTTTTAAAGATGCAGGTATTATTACAGTTGCTTCACAAATTGTGTATTATAATATTATGTTTGTCCGGCAAAATGTACGTAAGTGTGTATGTAATGTATGTAAGTGTCACAGTAAAGTGATATACATACGATAGGAACGGGAAACAAAGATAAACTTGTTACGCCAAGCTTCCGCCTCCAAAAAGTTAAAAAATCTTTTATGGGTCTGAGTATACGTGTATATAATAAACTTCCGCAGTGTATTTTAAGTTTGCCACTATCACAATTTAAAGTAGCTTTAAAAAAAATACTAACAAGTAAAGCTTATTACACTGTTCAAGAATATTTAGAAGATAAACATGTATGGAGTTAATGTCTATTGAATGTGATGCAGGACAGCTGCCAGATAATGTAATAATACCATTGACTTTGAAAAGAGCAACTGTTGACTTTCTTGCCGGCTCTTCTCAGCAGAACTGCCTTCCGAACCGGTGGTAGCTTTTTTTGTGTTTATATGTTCATTCGACGATTCAAAAGTGCTTATAAAAGTTTATTTGAATAAAGAATATTTTGAATTTGAATTTGAATATGCATATACATAATATTATATTAGCATGTATATAATTATATCATATATATTGTGTATTTATTACATATACTTATATGTATGTTGAATATTGATTTTTTTTTTGTTTTATTATTTTTTTTTTGCACACCTACACACATTATATTCTCCTACATGACTTGGGTTGGCTGGTAGAAAATGCTAGTTAGCGTTAAGCCCGCCTATTGTACATTTTTTATATTAAATTTTGTGCAATAAAGAATCTAAAAAAATAATAATAATAGTGATAATACATTTATTTAGCTTAAATCGTTTATCCATTGTATCTGATGAAAATGTATGTATTGTTAGAAATCGGAAGCGGTGAAACTTTTCTTAAAAACAAAGATAAAAACACATATCGTCTATATGTTTGTAAATTATTCGAAAAGAGATTCTACGTAATTGAGATAAAGTGATATGTATCACCTACTAACAATAGTTCACACAAGTTTCTTTCCAATAAGGCGCGTTGCCTACAAGCAACTGCCCCCGATTGACACAGTTCTTTCTATTCCTTTTAAAGTTTTTTTTCACTCTCTTTTATATGAATTTACTAACAGAATGTAATTTTTAATTTTAACCTTGACAGTGTGTATTTAAATGCACATGTATATTGAATAAATCTAAAGCAGAATTAAAAAGAAAGTCTTTATTTTTTCTCTTTATATTCACCTAGTGTAATATTTATATTTCATGAAAAAAATATTGCTGAATACTGGAAACACAAGAACATTCAGTAGATCGCAAGATAGCGGAGTATTTAGTAAGTAAATAAGTAAAATGTAATTTTTGATCACCACTTGTTTAGTTCTCAGTTTCAACTAATTTATATGTTCTCAGTTTCGACTAATTTATAATAATAAGTGGCTATTTATTTATATTAAAGTTAAGTTTTAGATATTTTCTTATATAGCCTTAGATTTTTTAATAACGATTTTTTTTCTTTATTCTGTTTACTGGTTACGGTAACCTGAAAGGTCTTATTTGATTTGATCATGATTATATCTTTGTTACTTTGTTTTGAAATGTTTAATTATAAATATGATTTTTCTATTAAGGTAAACTTTGTTTTATTTAATACATGTTTATTTTTTATAAATATTTTTAATATCCATTAAACGATATCAAAAACATCAGAGATTTAAAAAAAATCACTTTCCAAGTATATGGTTAACGTCGTTTGCGTATTACGTGCCAAGTACAGAAATAAAAAAGTGCAAAACAAAGTATATTCACTGTATTCTCTCTTTGCTATTTATTCATGCCGCTGTGAATATCAAGTCACATTTTGAGACAAATTATTTTCAATTTCCCGTTATCGTAAGGCATCAGTACCGGGATTGAACCCACAACGCCATCACATTTCAACTAAGCAATATTACAATCATGAGTAGATTAACTTAAAAAACATATAAATTTTTCACATTTATTAAATTTTAACATAATTACAATATTACATTAATAATAACTAATGATACTTATCAAAACTAACGTTAAATACGCTCTTACGTATTGCACTATATTTAAAAGTACAGACAAATAAAGGTATGCTTAACATTTAAAATTACATTGTTTAAAATATTATATTTCAAAAGACTTAAAATGTTTTCGTGATAATGTAAAAAATATGTATTTAAAGTAAATACACTTATAATTTAGAAAGTTAAGAAAAATAGATGCGAGGACCTAAAATGCCTTTAAGGTAAACAACTTTCACGAACTAAACATTAAAATGTAGAATATTACTTAGCAATTATTATATTATGGATACAACATTACTATTTTAATAGCTGATATTTTATGAACCAGATATGAGTTAACCTTCTTATGAAATTTGAGATTTTGAATTTGAATTCGAGAGAAGATTAAAACTACATTTACCCGAAATAAATATATACTCGTAGTAGTGTATGTTGCTTTTTTCTATCCAAATTCTTACTCATTTTTCGTATCTAAGGAATCAAAAATAATATTATTTATAACACCATTCTTTAGCTAAACACAATAGATACAACGTGATCTGGTTGACAAAACTTAATAATACCGAAAAGAACATACATAAATGTTTTTCATACAAAAAATTCTATACGGAAATGCGAACCTAACAAATGTCAGGTTAAATCATATTTTTTTTGTATTACATAATAATAATTTGTTCATTTTTATACTCCATTTTTATATTACTAACTCCAAGTCAATAGGAAGCATTGGGGTAGAGTGGTTATTTTGCACAGTTCAAATCGTGTCTCTCGAGAATCTGGAAAAGAGAAAACCAACAACGATAAGCATTTAAATGTCGAGAGCCATAAAAAGAAACCTTTTGAATTATAAGGTTCGTGCTCATAATGATTAATGTTTTAAGAAAAGGTTGCCTCGTGGCTTTGTAACAAAAAAAATCTCGTGGATTCTGTGTTTTATAACTCTGTGCTGTGATGAATAGCAAGTAATGAATTGGTTTCCGCAATGTCCTAAAGTATTTTTTTTTGTTTTGCTACGCCTGTGAAGCTCCGGTATCCTATACATAGCAGTATAAACAGAGGGAATCTGAGAACCTAATATTAAGACACTCCGTTCCAGTTAAGACACTTCCCTTCTCCACTTTCCTCCAAATTCTGGAGTACTTGCGTGTTGATTTTAATAATATATGATAAAGTATGCGATATAACAATGTTTGCATTGCATTTTTCAGCGTTATTGAGCGTGATTTTACTTATAAAGCTTAAAGTAGATTTATAAATAAAATCAAGCTCAAAATCAAATCACACTTGAACAATATATAGAAAAATAACACTATTTATAATATTAATGTAGATAATAACTATTATCTACACTACGGCCGTCCACTGACATTCGCGAGTCGTACCACGCACGACGCGACGACTTACTCACCTGTATTTTAAAACTATGATGGCTTCCAAAATATCCATTTTATTGATACACTGTAAAAGCCAAATTTGATCTATATCGAAACGTTTTTAAATGCATAAAAAATAATTTTATTTGTAATTTCTCTCTAGTTCACCCGTTTTTTTAACAACTATCATTTTCTCATTTTTTCGCCATCTTCGACAAATAGACTATCCAACATAGAAATAATTACTCAAATCGAACTAATAGCTCCTGATATATGAATAGGGCGTTTAACAAAATTTTCTCTTTATAATATTAGTATAGATTATCAAATTTTACACTCTAAGCAATAATAGATTCAAGAAATGATGTTATTTTTTGATCATTGAAATACGAGGGTTGGTGAGCGAAGCGAGCAGGGGGTGAAGCCCCCTAATTTACTATAAAAACAGGTAGAGAAGAAATTAATTGAAATGGAATATCGTCGTTGCTCAGCGCTCATATTACTTTAAAACAAAATTTCATTAAACACATAAATTTCTTCTTAAAAATGTTAAGATAACTCTGTAATGTAATAAAAATAAAAAAATAACCGTTCTTGTTGCCTCTCGTATTTCCACGGATGTTTTTCATCCCAGTTTCTGAACATGTTCGCAATAGACGCAAAATAGCGTAACAAATAGCAATCACAGTGAATGCAAGCGCACAAAACGTTGCATGCTCCATTCGTACGCTTTCCTGCTGCGAAACAATTGAAATAGACACAGAAAAAAGATTAGTATTTGCATACTCCGTGCGCGGCGGTGATCAAAGAAACAAACAATATTCTAGACTTTTATTATAATATTTAAAATATATCTTTGACATATTAGAAGTAAGCACAATAATATGAAAATTGTTTTAATGTACATTTTCTACAAATTATATGCACGTTCCTTGAAACGTCACGTTCTTCAAAATATTGATGCGAATTTCGTTTTTCTATTTTATTATATTAGTCTAAGCTTTTAATAAATATATTTAAAATAATCAAAAAAACTAATTCTCTATAAGCTAATCTAAGCTAAGTTAAGATCTCTGTCAGAATATGTACTTCTAGAATCACTCTTCCATAAAAATTACACCGCGGCAATTTATTTACTTACTACCTACTCGTAGCGTAAGCAGAAATAGAAAATACGTGTGCTAAAATTAAATAGGATTTGAATGATTCGACTCGCAACAACCAGCCACAAGGAGTGAAATAAAAATATTTAATAACGTTCCACGGAAATTGGATTAACCCTTAATTAGAGGCACGAGGCCGCGGACTAACGGACTTTGCTTTACATTGCGACTACGCCAAAGGACACTTTAGTCTCGGAAGCTGTTATGCTACAATATTATTTATATATTCTATATGTGTACGTGTGTAAATTACTCGACTTAACCTAGATTTGGGTAAAAAAATATTAAAACTTTATTTGTGTGGTTAGGATGAGTTTCGTTTGCGTACTAATCAGTTGCCTGCATTAAAAAATATAGTTTTACATGTCATATTAAAAAAAATAAACAGTTTCACGCTGTAAACAGCAGGGTAGGCAGAGGGAATCTTGTACTAAGATACTCCGTGCCGCATTCAACGCATTGCGTGTTGATTGGCGAAACTCAACGCCACGCTTTTGCCTCGATACCAGAGCGAAGAAATGGAAATATAAACCACAACCAATCTCGTTTACAGTCACACTTTGTGGCCCTGCGTCATGACTAGCATGTCATATAATATACAAAATATATTTAGATAAAATACAAATGGAAAGTTCTAGTGCCAATTATTTATTAAAAGCGAAACTGTATTTTAGCCTTTGGAACACTACCATTTTTATTCTAAAAAAGTTAAAATCTAGGCCTAGGCAAATGCTGAGCAAAGTTTTGTGTAGTAGTTGCTTTTCACCTGAATAGCTCTACATCTAGAAGCGATTGTGACATGGAATAAAAAGTAGCATTTTTAAAGTTTAAAAGTTGAATAGAATTTACTTTTTAATACTAACTTGCATAAAAAGAATAATTTTAAAGAAAGTATTTGCTAGAAATAGCAAGGTCATAATAAAATATAATATAAAATTTTTATACGTTTTCTAAATAAGTATATAATATGTTATATTTCTAATGCTCCTAAATTTTAAAAATTGTGTTTAATTTTGGACAACATTAATCTCTTTGAATCTTTACCAGTCAATAAGTAAACAGGGTGTAACGAAGTCGACGGATCAACGATTTAGAACGATTTTTAATAATAACTCCGAAATATTTGTCATTTAGTAATAAGCTAAAAAGCGGTAAAAAGCGGTAAAATTTAGTAATAAGCTGTGTTTAAATGTTATTCTTAAATACAGCAACGCGAATTACTACGCACAACAATATTTAATGAACGTCGTCACTTATTATGTTCCGATTGTGGTTGATTGACAAAAATCACAAATTATACTTATTTATAATATATAATTACTTGAAATATATTTTTTTCGATGAACATATTTTTCAAATGATAACCACTTTTCATTTTTTAATATTATTCAATATTATTTCCAAGATTTATAAACCGATAATTTTAAACTATTATATGACACAAAAGACCTACTATTGAGCTATATTGAGAAATAAAGTCACGAGCGCAGACCCAATGGTCAGGCTGTATTTTGCCAACTTTCTTCAAGAAGCTTCTAAAAAAGCTGATATTTGAGGAGGTTCAGCTGATATTTGAAAAATTGTGTTTTTTTGGAATAAAAAAACAAAAAACAGAACCACTAAAAATCGCTAATCATAAATGGGGATGAAATGGATAGGTACTGAGGTCCTCTATCCATAGACAACCATTGATCCGTCGTTCGCGTTACACCCAGTATAACATAATATTGTTTGTAAACTCCTGTAAAAGAGGGTAGATGTAGGTGAAAAAGACTATAAAAGTAATGGAATTGTGTCAATCGGAGGCAATTGCATGTAGCCAACAGCTCTTATTGGAAGGAAACTCGTGTGAAATATTGATTTGGGTGATACATATCATTTATAGCAATTAGTTAGAATCGATTGTCGAATAATTTAGAAATATATAGACGATATGTGTTTTTATCTTGTTTTTTAAAAACGTTAACTGCTTCCGTTTTCCAACAATATAATATTAAATTATTATAATAATAATGTATAAATATATTGTCAAATAATTTTATTGTTAAAGAAATAAATTTAAGCGTAGAAGGTGTTTTAATTACTGTGGCCCGTAGATTTTCACGAGAATGCGAATTAATCTTAAATAAAATGGCAACTGCGAGTAAACAAACATCTTTCGAATTCAATCTCAGATGCCTATGTTTCAAGATTCACTTAATTTAGGCATTGTAGATATTTAAAACATTTAATTTATATAAATTATTTTATTTCTTTAAATATAAATCAGCTTCACGCTGTATCCCGCACACAGCAGGGTAGGCAGAGGGAACCTAGTGTTAAGACACTCCGTTCCCCACTTTCTGCCGAATTCTGGAGGCATTGCTTGTTGAGTGGCAGAACTCTACGCGCTCTTTAAATATCTTTAATAATTACTACTATTAAATATGTTTGGTATAAACATTGTAATAAAAGTCTCATCCTAGAGTTTCTGCCAAATTTTCCGACTTCAGTGCCATTGCACTTCGACATTGTAAATTGTTAGTAAGGCCGAGACTGAACAAAGAGCGAATTCAATGGCTTGCAGCCTTACCGTACAGTACCATAACTTACTGATATCGGCAGAATTACGAGTTAGACTTTTAGTCTTTTAGTTTTTAAGCGTTTTTAAACTTTTAATAAAAATAATAAACAATTTTTGTATGGCATATACCTTTTTTATAAAAAACCATAGCTGCCTCAAAAATGTCTAAATTCATTTTAACAGATTTACATTAATTTGTATACTAATTCTACACTTTAAAAAAACATTTAAAGAAAATTGATTGTCGTATACTATGTAAGTATAAATATCTCTGTTGCTACGTTTATTTTTTATTATTTCATGAAATGACCTTAAATTTATCAATTAATGTTTTTTTTTTAAATTACTTTTGTAAATCTTGAAAGATTTTCCGGAACGGAGAATAAAATTGTTCGCCATAGACAAAAAAAAAATCTTAAATAAAGTTAAGCGAAATACACCCGTCGTGTTTCAATTACGATCGCAACCACCAGTCAGTCACGAACCCCGCTTCATATTGGATGGAAACGTACCGTGAATTTTTGATGTACTCGCACTGACCGACAGAGAATCGACATTGTTCTTTAAGTCATTGTAATTTTTGTTTTGAATTACATTATCTGTACAGCATTGTAAATATATTTTTTTAATAAAATAAATATCGATTTCCAGACATAAATATTTAAAAAGCCGGTCTATTTAGATATAGGCTAGCCTTAATATTACCCACGGACAATTAAAATAGTATTGATACTACAAAAAATTCTACGTATCATATATTCATTGATTTATATATACAAGTTTCATACTTCAAATTTTTCTGTAAAGTAACAAAATCATATTTTATATACTTTTATTTATTATATCAACGTCTTACGTACCGCTCTGGCTTTTTTTATAAAGTTTTACCCTATTTACAAATCAGCTTCAGCTTCACGCTGTATCCCGCACACAGCAGGGTAAGCAGAGGGAACCTACTGTTAAAACACTCCGTTCCCCACTTTCTGCCGAATTCTGGAGGCATTGCGTGTTGAATGACAGAACTCAACGCAGCGCTTTGCCTCGACACCAGAGCGATGAACTGGAAATATAAATTATAATTAAATATTTCATCTCCTCGAGTGGGGATCGAATCCACAACCAGTTGGTTTTACAGTTACACTTTGTGCCACTGCGCCACGACTGGCCTCAAATAGAAACAATATATTTAATAATTTATGATTTTAAGTATAGATTTCATTTTAATTGAGAATATATTAGCATATTACAGCATTTACCTTTTCTAGATAATTTTTTTGTAAGTTAGCATGGTAATTTTTTCGTATAAATAAATATGAAAAAATCCGATTACCAAGATATTTTCTAGTTGGCAGGATCTTGAGCCTTATTAGGTGTTTTACGTTCATGTTCACGATCGTCTTATTTATGATTACTTCTTTTGATATTTGTATTTAATATATTAAAGCTAAATGTTCAAAATAATGTTTATTTTATATATAAATATTTAGATTTTCTACAGTCGACTAACGAAAGTACATGTTCTACAGAAACATTTTTTTTTATACAACTCGGTATATTATACTCAGTATCAAGCAAAAATAGATATAAAACTACAACAAATTGTTTTTACAAAATTATCAAGTGTTAATTAATTGAAAAATATATATATATGTATGTGTGTGTGTGTGTGTGTGTGTATATATATATATATATATATATATATATATATATATATATATATATATATATAGAGAAATATATAGATAATAATTAGTGAAATTATGGCTTACTTTATTTATATAGTTTAATCCGTTAAGATTCCTGTGTGCTTGCGAATATTCACATTTATCTCAAGATTCCAATCTTATCGCCAGATTTATCTAATAAATTAAAATAAATAATTTATTTGTGGCCGTCGTACCGCAGGCAATGTAACGCGAAAGTTATGGGTTCGATCTCCACTCAAGGGAATTATTATTACTTTTACATTTTCATTTCTTCGATCTTGCATCTAGGCAAAAGCCAGGCGTTAAGTTCCGCCACTCAACACGCAATGTGACAAAAAATCAGCGGAAAGTGCGGAATTGAGTGTCTTAACACTAGGTTCCCTTTCTGCCTGCTGTATGCGGGATACAGTGTGAAGCTGATTTTTTATTTTAAAATAATACATTTCAGTTTTATATTATTACATCAACTTTTATTATTTTAGAGTTCTTAATATTATAAGTTACTTAACTATAATATGACAAGCTTAAAGTCATCGTGGCGCAATGACACAATGGTGTGAATGGTTGCATGTTTGATTCCCACTCGGGGATATTAAATATTTAATATTTTTATTTGCTTGCTCTGATAACGAAGCAAATATCGGCTTTGAGTTCAGCCACTCAACTCGCAACGCGTCCAGACCTCGGTAGAAAGTGGGGAAAATGTCTCACTGGAAACAGAGTGTCTTAACACTGGGTTCACACGTTCTCTCTTATTTATCTTTGTAACGTATGTGTGAAATATAAACTATAACGTTGCAGAAAAATGCTACTTACGATCACACATATTATCAAAATTCCTTTTCTTCTTCTTCATGTTATGAAATATTATATCATACTTATAATTATGACCACTAACTTGGATTTTTTTAGGATATTTTAAAGCTTTAGGTGGTTTACTTGTCTTTACAGTACTCGTATTATCAATATAGCCATCATATGTTTTCATGCTAGTAAATCTAAATGCATCTTTGTTTAGACTATCTTTGATGTCAGCATATTTAAGATCGTCATATCGTCCTTGTTTTTTATTTTCATAATCAAAACCAATCAATTTGACGTTTTGTTTTTCTTTATTTTCCTTTGCCACTTTTACATTAAACTGCTTACCTCCTAGGAAATCAGTGTTGTTGGTGATCGATGTCGATTTTGGGACATATTTTTTACTAATTTTCCATTTATCTAGTGTTTTATCAGCGCTAAATGAAACTGAATTCCTTAAAGTTGCAGTCACTGACTCTACGTCTAATTGGTGTTCTCTTAGAAAAGTATTAAATTCTTTAATATTCATAGGCAAAGGAGTCGAAAAGTATTGCTCCGGTAGCTTTTTATATTTCTCTAAATTATTTTTCTGCAATAAACATTATTGAAATAAATATAATAATTATTATTTCTGTATATACTTTATTAACAAAATAAATTACTTACATTTTTATTTTCGGAAAAAACTGTAAAAATAAATTATATAATTATTAATATTTTAAAAATAGTTTTATATAAGAACTAAAAACACTACGTTGGTTGTTTGACTGGCTTACAGGTATGCCCTTGTAATGGCAATATACTTGCAAAACATTTCTTATCAATAATAAGGAAGTTTGTTTTAATTTATTTCTCAACTATTTTAACTTAACTATATGTTATTTTAGTGTCAAGTGTTATCCCACATATAGCAGAGTATGAAGAGACCTAGAACTTAGTGAGAAAAAACTTCGTTAAATAAATGTAAATTAGCTTACTAACTATAGAATGAAGACTGCGTGATAAAGTGGGTTAAACGACGTTGACGACAGATTTTGGTAAATTTCTAATAAACTTTAAAAAATATTTGATTTTTTTTCTGACAATCTTTAAATATGTAATAATTATGATAAGATTGTTGTATCATAGAAGCCATAATATCTAATAAATAAAATAATATATTAAATATGGTTTCGGTACCTGCTACGAGAAATGAATTATATTATATTTTCATTTCATCGTTCTGGTAATAAGGCAAAGGGCGGTGTTGCCTCGAGATTTCGGTATAAGTAGGAAAAAAGTTTCTTAACACTAGATTTCCTCTGACTACTGGGTTTTCGGGATACAATGTAAAGAAAAAAAAATGTGCTAAGCATAAAATTTCATATTATATTTAACACTCACTTTTATCTCTGTTATATTCATTTTCACTATTTTTATACATGTTATAGCTATTTTCTAGCGTTGAATCCTTAAGGTTCAATAAAAAATTTGTCATTCCTTTGTCAATTGAATTAATTGTCGTAGATTTTAAAGTATATATCTTTTCAGTTGCAGGGCTTGCATTTTTTAGCTGTAATTTTAATTAAAATTGTAATTATAAAGAGTTTATAATATAATAAAAGCAAGCCAGTCGTGGCGCAGGTTTCTAAAGTCAAACTGTAAAATCGACTGGTTGTGGGTATATAATATATATTTAAATAATATTTATACCTATCATAATATTTATTTAAATCATCAATCACAATCATTTATCATAATATTTATTTAAATTAATATTTTCATTTCCACCCTCTGATGTCGAGGCAAAAGCGCGGCGTTGAGTTCCGCCACTCAACACGCAATGCCTCCAGAATACGGCGGAAAGTGAGGAACGGTGTGTCTTAGCACTAGGTTCTCTCTGCCTACGCTGCTGTGCAGAATACAGCGTGAAGCTGATTTATTAATAAAAAGTTTAATTGCTTATAAATACTAACACGGTGCTTCATTCTAAATGGCAAATATTCATTATTCACTGACTAATAATTAGTCATCTAGAAAGTTTGATTCGATTATTCCCTTTTTTTTCAAAACTGTAATTCAGTTTTGAAATAACGTTTCACACGACATACTGACTACTGGACATAATATTAATGTCTTTATAACTTACCTTAGTGAGCTGATGTGTTGCCAGTTTAATTCGATATTTATTTTTAATTTCGTCATCCTTTATGATCGTATTTAATGGTGATAATGTAACGGGAAAGTTGAAATCTTCTCGGCCTAAGTCTGTCTTAAAGTTAGCATATATAAGATCGTTATTATCCATTTGGACAGGCAAACTTGGCTTGTTACTGTTTTCGTATGGTGCTGAAGTTAATTTTAACTGTTTTTGCTTATCAGTACCTTAAATTATAAATCCATTTTTATAACATGTATTTGCAAATAAATCCAATAGTAACAAATTATATGTAACCTTTTTTAGTTATATTAATTTGTGATTCTAAATACATTTATTTTAGAGAATATATTAACTTTAAAAATTGTAGCGTAGTGAGATAAACTTTGACTGTAAATCCAATAGTTGTGAGTTCAATTCCCTCTCGGGGGAATAATTGTTTTCATTTCTCCTCTCCGCTCTACTAACTCCTTTCGCCACTCAATATCTCGAATCCAAGGTGAAAAATAAAGTGTCTGAACACTAAGTTGTCTGCTATATGCGGTATAAAGCATTAAGCTAAAAAAAATAAACAGTTATCTTGGATTCACGTTATCTAAATTTAAATTTCATCATCATCATCAAAAAAATGTTCTGCTCGTTATCTATTTCGGAAAATATGATGAATTTGCAAATGTAACAGATATTATAAATTTTACATATTATATATTATTCATTGATCAGAATAACATCATAAGTATATTTAATATATAAAACATACCATACGAAAACCAAAAATCATTTTCTTTGTTATCTACACAAGGTCTTTTATCAAATGACAACTTCGAAGGTAAGGTACTATACACATAATCTTTAGTGTACTTTAAGGAACCTTCGTTTAGTTTATTATAATTCAAATCGAAAAATGGATATATAGACTCAAAATTCGACGAAATATTTGGTATTTGCCTTATCATCTCTTCAATTTTAAAACTATTCCCCATATTAGGACCATGATGAGGCTTAGAAGATGACATTATTTCATAGTCGAATAGCTTTTCTTGTCGTAAATGGGAATATTTAGGAGAGTCTTTGAAAATATCTTTTACACCTTTTAAAAAATTAAAACGCTGCACTCGAGTTTGATCATCCCGTTTGTGTTTTTGTTTTCCTTTACGATGAAAGAAATGAAATACACGGATCGGCTTCTGTTTCTTTTTTTTCTGTAATTTGACAACTGTTGTCGATCTAGTACTTAAAGGTATATTTGTATATTTTTGTAAAGGTTTTTCATTAATATTATTAGACCACGTTGGTTTTTGGCATTTTTTCTCTAACTGATTTATATCATCATTTTTATTATTTTTTTCATTTATACTTCTTTTATATTTGATATAATTTTTAGTTATCATTTGGTCTGCAAAATATAAAAATTTATATATAAGCGAATCGATAATCGATTTTAATAGCTATTTATAACTACTAAAGTACATTCAAAAATAGCAATATAAAACTATTACCAATATTCAAGCTTTTTGGTTTCTGGCATAGTAACAGCTTATTATTTTTCTTATGTTTTTCACCTGAACAATTGTGGTCTTCTCCTTCTAACGTTTTATTTTTTGAAGAAGCCAACGTGCAATATCTCAGTTGCTTGTTATTCTTAATAAAATCATTATCTTTACACGTTACAGTTTGTGTTGAGTGGAACTTTTTAGATGGATCAGTATCTAAAAACAGAAAAAAATGTTTCTTGAACCAGGAATCTTCACTTTTAGTTGAAACATCCTGGTCTTCTAGTGTTTCAGGCTCTACGAAATATCTTTTAATCCTTGTCGTAGGTAGTCGTGGAATTTTATTCAATATATACTTTCCGATGTCATCTACTTTATGGTGCTTATGTGCTTGATAACGAATTAGATTTGAGAATTTATTATCATCTTGTTGCTTTTGAAAATTCAAATAATATTTATAGCCATTGACATAATCATTGTATGATAATTTATTACTCAAAGCCTCAAAGCTCATATCTTCTGTCGTTGAATCTGACTCCATATTGTCATCAAATTTTCTTATTAATGCTTTATCAGAATTCTTTTCTACATAATATTGGTCAAAGTTTGGATTAGGGTATTCAAATTCATCTATAATTTCTTGATTAACATCTGTACTATTCTTTCTGTGCCTGGAAGATCTTTCGTTTGCAGGAACATTAGTCGTTAGAATATTAATTACGTTTTGTTCTTGAGTTTTGGATAGCAACTGTTCAAAAATGGTAAGCATAGAAAAATCATCACTCAGAATCGGTATTGTATGCGTAGATTTTTTATCTGATAGGCTTGTGTAACTTTCAGTACTACGACTGTATCGTAACTTTGTCGTTGTTTTATTAAGATTATTTTTAGATATACATTTGGTAGATGGTGGTAGCTCTTTTTGAGACGTTTTGGTTATATTACATAACTTATTTGTTATATCTTTATATACTTTTTTTAGTGATGCTTTAGTATATGTAACTTCTTTGTTGTAATCATGAGCTATTTTCTTCTTAACTGCCTCAAATACATTTTTAATTTTGTTTTGTAATTTGCATTCAGTATTTTGGGGTGGTGTTGAGACTTCTTGTCTTATAGATCTCGCAAAAATATGATTAAATAGTTGATGTTTGATTTTAGGATGTTTCTTCGTAGTTGTTCTATGTTTTTCCTTGTTTAAATATTCGGGTGATATATCAGATGGAAGAATATTTTTATGTAAATATAATGTGGAACGATATGTTAGATCATTAACAGTACTTGTAATAAGACTAGTAATCGATGGATCATGTTCTACAACCATTTCAATCTCTCTATGCTTGATTCCATTTAAAATTGCTTCTATTTCTGCTGTATCAAATTCTTCGTCGTCATAAGATGACGTTACAGATTTTAGATCAAGAAAATTTTTAGAGTAATCGGTAACTCTAAAATTTGGAACTATTATTGTAGTTGTCTCTAAATAAGTGTTCTTTAAGATTTTATTTAATTTTTCATCTTCAACAGATGATTTGTTATTACTTTTACTCTTGATTATTTTATACAGTATGTTACTGTGATATTCTCCAGGATGTTTAGTTGATTCATATGTCTCAAAATCATTAAATTTAGCTTTTTTACATGTTATTTTTCTTTTAAATTCTAATCTTTCTTTTGCTATTTGAGGTACATTTTTTATTTGAGTTTTAAAGTACTCGAAAAGATTGAGACCTTTATTTCTAAGTTCAAAGTTATTTGATATATTAAGATTGTTTTGATTATGATAATCGTTTTCCATACTTTTGAATATAGGGCGAGCGCAGATATTTACTATAAAAACAAATAACCTGAAATGAAAATTTTACTTATTTTAATACTAAAATATAATTAAAATAGCTAGCATCTCAGATTTTTGTCACTTACTATCATAATTACGAATAATAACAAACTAGTAGATGCAACATTTCATAATTTTTGAAAATAATTAATTAATTTTATAGTAGGTACGTCGCTACATAGCATACATATAATATAAATATATAAAAGCAGTAGAAGAACATACCATAAAAAATTTAATAATAACATTACTTATTAAAAGTACGTTTAGTGAATCACAATATATTTTATAAAATATAAATCTTTTTATGACATTGTCAATAATGTATAAGAGTTTTTTTATAATGACATTTAAGTAGAACATATAATCATTTATATAGGATAATGTCATAGAATTTGACTTGGCTTTAGAAATTTTGTATATTGTAACAAAAAAATATTGGATATTATACTAAAAGTCTTGTTTTATACAAATATATCTTAAAATATAGGCAAGTAATTTTTTCGTGTTAAAATATGTAGAAACGTTTAAAAAATTGAACGTAGCGGGACTTTGAATCCAAGAGGCGCAAGGTCTAGTCCCAACTTTTTTTCTTTTATTATTATGTAGTTCAGCACACAGACACTTAATTCTTACCCTTATTTACTGTATTATTATATCTAATTTTCTTGTCATATATATTATTGTTTTATACATACAATGAATATCTATTATAAGATAATATTATTTCTTACTTTACATTATTTTATAAAATTTCAATTAAATCTGTTAAGCGAGTGTTTATATAATTTTATATTTAATAATTTTACACTTTACTATATATTATACATATACTTAATTACATTTATTTTAGGTAGATATTATATAATTTATATATCTAAATTTACAATAATTATATTTATTATTATAAGTACATAGTGAAATATTATAATAATTGATTTGGTTGTGAGGAATTTTGCACTAGGATAAGAGCACGACCGCTATGGTGAAAGAGGTGACCGCTGCATTCCTATTTTTCAAGGCCATCTTTAGCCCCAACTTAGATTTTTTTTTGTTTTTAGTATGTAATGCACAAATGTAAAAAAAATCTGTACAAAAAATGCTAATTTTGTATTTTTTTTTATATTAAAAGATTTAATTATGAGTTACTTAAACGGAACTTAAGTTTTAATTTATTAAAGTAGATTACATTGATATGCGGCGAAATCTTTAACTGAACTTAACGTTGTTCTGATTCATAATTCATATTGCATACAGTGGTACAAAAATTCAGTTTTTCCGTGCTCGGAAAAATTAAACACGATTTCACCATCCAACTCGGCCACTTAAGCACTTAAAACGTCGCTGAGATGAATGGTTCAACTTTAGCGTTCAAAAGTTAAGAGGCAAAGAATAAGTCTACAATTTTATCTGGAAAGCAGTAGGGTGTCTATTACAATTACATTTAGCTACTCGTAGTTCATTGTACGTGGGAGATACGTAATTGTATTTGTAATTTTTAAAAACTTTTGTGCATTTTTTTTAAAGTACTTCATTAGGTCGTTATTTCTGTTCTTACCTTTACTTATTAATAATTATTAGTGTTGGGCGTTACTGTTATATTTTTATGATGCATTATTCATTATATTATATTTTTTAACTGTTATTTTAAACTGTTGTAATATATATTATATTATTTTCAACGTAAATATAACACAATGACAAAATGTACGAAGTTCAGACTAATATTTTTGTTATTACTTATTTTAATGTAAGTAATATTTGGCCTTTCTGCCATTGAGTTAAAGCTCATATTTGTGCGAGGTCAGACCTTGGCTGAACTCGAAGTAGGCCGAACAACTACTAAATATTTCCGATCATTACCGAACCGAGGCGCCACATGCCATTTTATAGCAGATAATGAATATTTTGACTGTTATTTATATAACACAATACAATGTTATTTATATGACAACAGTCAGTGTTGAAAATAAATAATGATTAGAACATTAGAAATTTATAATTAATTATATTATCTGTTGTTTGTTATAACGCCCAACTTTAATAATTATAATAAAATCGTAATGGATCGGTGTCGGTGCGTTTGTTCACTCTAATCTTACAAACGCCTTAATTGATTTAATTAGAGTTTTTATTTTTTTATTTGGCAAGCTTCTATTGACATTTAGTTATTGTTTTATTTCAGTCTGTTTAT
Organism: Heliconius hermathena; assembly: GCA_013403705.1. Lineage (NCBI taxonomy): Eukaryota > Metazoa > Arthropoda > Insecta > Lepidoptera > Nymphalidae > Heliconius > Heliconius hermathena. The sequence continues at coordinate 428,878 of JAAIXJ010001900.1, read as the reverse complement.
AAATGACAAAGTTATATCATTTAAAAGAATGTTTTTCGACATAATTGCTAATTAATAATTATATAGTCAAAGCGGGCGAAGCCGCAAGCGGGTCGCTAGTATTGACAATAAAAAAAATATCATTTAGAAAAAACCATTTTTTAATTCTAAATAAGGTATAAACGTCAATAATAACTTCTGCATTCTTAAACTCGAACGTACAGCTCTATACTTAGACCGAAAACCACTTATTATTTAATTTACAAGTTAAAGGTGAGCCTTTTTAACTTGAAAGGAAAAATGGATTATATTTATAAAAGCATAGCTCTCTCAAAGCTACGTTTGAAGGCTTTTAACGTTACTGTACACACTTACCTTAAAATAACACTCAGAAAGATATAATATTATATTATAGGTTAATTTCAGATTTCATATATTTTTTTACTGTAGATGAATTGCGTAAAAAATATTTTTATACACTAAATTCCGTATTCATTTTATAACTACGATAAAACTGGGAACTTTCCATACCCTTTGCCTCCCCGCTATGTGCGGAATACAGTGTATCTAATAAAAAGTATGATTATAATAAATCTATAGAAAAGNAAAATGCGACCTAAAGTTTTAATAAATTTCTCATTAAAAATCTTCATTGCGTTGCAAACATACATTATAGGTATATCAAAACACGAACATAATTCAGTGTGTTAATTAAATAATTTTGTGGTTTAAGCGGGCGAAGCCGCGAGCGGGTCGCTAGTAAAAAGTATGATTACCAAAAGGTAGGCGTTAAATTCTGCGATCATTCATACAAGTTTTAGCTACTCTAAAAGCAATATCTCTGACGGAGCTGAAAAAAAACATGATAAAAACATCTGCATAAGCAGTTACGTTTATTAGTGTTCATAATTGATATAATGTTTTACAGACAATAAAAACTATAAGTCAAATATAAAGTTAATGTCACAATTATTAATAGTAATTTAGGAAGGAGACTAAAGCGATTGTATACATTATTGGGCCCAGAAAATAAAGAGATGAAAATAGTATGATTTAATAGATTAATTTACATCATTCCCTCCCTGAAAATTCTGTCAGTCAGCAATCTCAGAACAATATGACAATCTTAGAGATTTGGTAAAACTGAGGTTAAGTTCACAACACAATTCCTATAAAATCAGCTACTATAAAATAGATGATTACTGAGAAAAAATCCGTGAAAAACAAAGCAGTCGTTGAAAATATCAAACAAACGGGGAAGCACTCAAAATGCATCAAGTAAAAGAAAAATGCAAAAATCAATAGACAAGGAGTCAATGTCAATTAGCTGTCACATCTGTCATTTAAAATATGATCGATTTTAATCGATTACAATAACATAACATGCATTCTTCTACTGTGCACCATTTTCTCTCTTTTACCGTACAACCTCCTTCGTGTTTTCTCCACACAACGTGACATTGGCGAAGTGATATGTGATCTACTGGCACGATTACTTATTATTAATTGACATATTATTTATTTATACTACAACTATATGCACTAATAAGTGCGTCAAAATAGACTTAGACTTAATTAAAATTAGCAAATAATTTATTTTCGAAGTACTGTAATGGATTATTTATATAGATTAAGGATCTAAACCTATTTTCCTCATTTATCTCCGTTTCCAGATTGTTAATTGAGCTGATTATTGAAAATCTAAAATTGAAAAGACCATATCTCAACTCTTTACATTTGGGCCCAAAAGTTTCTGTCTCCTTTTATTGCAGCTCAAAGCAATTTTGTGTTGTTAACCTAATAAGTTAGGCTACGAATGAATTATTTTAATTTCTTGGTCAGAACAAAAAGTGCGGCGTTGAGTTCCACCACTCAACAGGCAATCTTGCTGAACTCGATGATTAGCTGAAAAATGAGGCACGCAGTCTTCTAACGCTATGTTCGCTCTGCCTACTCCACTATATGCTGGATACAACGTGAAGCCAAAAGAGTACCACTGATTTTTATTACATTCGTTGTGTACTGATTTCGTATGAAAACTACATACATGTTAGCACTCCCGTTTCTAACACACTCACATATTTGACGCAAAATACACAACAGCTACGAATAACAATAAAAATGAACATGGAATTTTTAGTTGAGGGTAGTTTTGTAAAAATAAAATTCATAACTTAGAGTAAGTATTAACTTTTACGTTGGAAATGGTATCACAATTCAGGCCTATATAGTTTTTGCCGTGAATATATAGCAAATAATGCAGATTCACGCTTTTTCCCGAATAGCAGAGTATACAAAGGGAATCTAGTGCAAAAAGATACTCCGTTCCCCATGTTCGGCCTAATTTTGATACATTTACAAAAGATTTAAAATTTAAGATAAGAAATAAGTAATGACAAATACATATTGATCAATATGGATCTGTAATTTGAGGCCAGTCGTGGCGCAGCGGCACGAAGTGAGACTGTAAAACCGACTGGTTGTGGGTTCGATCCCCACTCGAGGAGATGAAATATTTACTTAAATTTATATTTCTATTTCTTCGCTCTGGTGTCGAGGTTAGGCGCGGCGATGAGTTCTGTCACTCAACACGCAATGCCTCCAGAATTCGACGGAAAGTGGGGAACGGAGTGTCTTAACACTAGGTTTCCTCTGCCTACCCTGCTGTGTGCGGGATACAACGTGAAGAAAAAAAAAATGAGACAGACTAACACACTATAGTCAAGAATATGTAATCGAGAGTCTGTATAGACACTCTCCATTACATAACAACGATCACTGAAGTTAATTCATTATTCGTATGAAGACCTTAAATATTTTGTATCACTTCCATCCTATAATATATTCTATGGTACTGAATAATTCCACATTCATTCATGCTTCGAGTGAATTCCATGACGCAAAATATACGGTTTGCAAAATTTGTCTTTTCTAAATTTTATTAGCGCCAACATAGAATATTTGTACTTTTATTTGTGCTGAATTTATTATGTGTAAATATATGCATTTTTTGAATAATTCAACTATTCTCAGTTAAATAACTTTTTTAATTATTACACAAATATATATTTCTAGAGGCCAATCATGGCGCAGGGGCATAAAGTGTGACTGTAAACGTGAATGGTTGTGGGTTCGATCCCCACTCAAGGTAACGAAATATTTATTTAAATTTATATTTAAATTTTTTCGCTCTGGTCTTGAGGCAAAACGCGGCGTTGAGTTCCGCCACTCAATACGCAATGCCTCCAGATTTCAGCGTAAAATCGGGAACACAATGTCTTAACACTAGGTTTCCTCTGCCTACCCTGCTGTGCGGGATGCAACGTGAAGCTGTTTTTTTTATTTACATATATCTATGATCTATCCATGAATATCTTATATGTAAAACATTTTAAGGATCACATACAAGTACTCATTTCCAGTATAACAAAGGCAAAATCGTATCATTTTATTATATAGGTTTGTAACCCCAAGCGGTGGCAGAGGGTAATAGAACCGGGGCACAATGGGGAATGTTACGTTTAATTCGCACTTATACAATACGGCGGGCTTACGAAAATGGCGTGAACGCGCCTGCAAGTAGTAATTGTTATAAGTCGAAAGAGCTGCTAAATGTCTTTGTAATTTCAACCATCACACGATAGAGACATGTATGTGGTAGTATTTTTGTTAAGTGTTTTTCGGTCCTGGTATAAAGTAAGCCATATCGATGAGAACGATCAAATATTTTGATATTTCGTGTCACACGATTTCCTTCTCAAACGAGACGTTACTAAATCCATAGTGTTAGCTCGCCGAATAAATGCCAAAGAACAATTTGTTGAACACTGGTACTTTACTGGTGCAATGCGATTTAAATAGTTTTAAAGTGAAATAATAGTCACAAATTATTTAACACGTAATACTTTATTAATGTTCACTCTTCGACGCTCGATACAAAAGTGAGCTTATATTCATACCGGCGGCAACGCCACTTGTCATGCCAATCATACTTTTATGTAGGTAGTTGGGAAATAATATAAAATAAAGTACCCTAATGAACATATAATAAACAAATAAGTAATAAATAGCTATCAATAGACACATCACATACTCGCGTTACTCTTTCTTACTGCTGAAAAACAAAATAATACCCATTATTTTACATTCGGTCTGAAGATATTGATCTTAAGTACTTACAAAGAAAAATGTTACATACAATTTTTGTGTTATTACGTAAGTACTATGGAAAACGTAAGACTGCTTTGATGTTTAACTCAGAAGAGTATTATGTTCAACGACATTCAAGAACTGAAGCCAGTCTCGGTTTACTTAGGTTATTTGTATCTTGATCCCAGGGCATTGTCGACTCAATATAATTGAATGGCTCTTCAATCATTGTGTTCGTCCTCTAAAGATATTTGTCCATCGAATGGACTGATTAAATTCTATGTATATTAAGGACTTAATTATAAATTCAATTTTGATTATATTATGTGTGATAGTTTTCCTTATTCTATAATTTCTCGCAAAAGAAACATTTTTTTATAGTTTCACGCACGACACAGCAGGGTAAGCAGAGGGAACCTAGTGTTAAGACACTCCGTTTCCTATTTTCCGACAAATTCTGAAGACATTGCGTTTTGAGTGACGGAACTTAACGCCACGTTTTGCCTCGCCACCAGAGAGAAGAAATCAAAATATTCAATATTTCGTTACCTCGAGTGGAAATAGAAACTAGAACCTTTCGCATTTACAGTTACACACTTGTGCCACCCTGCGCCAGAACTGACCTCAAATATTTTACGATATAAAATATTATATTATATATTTTTTTCAGCTTAGCTTCCAATGGGGAAAATAAACATTTTCCTAAAAGCTTAAAATATCACGTAGGAGGTATCTGAACGTTTATACAAGAACGTTGTGATCACGTCATACAGTATACTATGAAAATATAAAGATCAATAGTGCTTCTTTAATCTTTACAGATATTTATTCTAAAAGTGAAATTAAAATTAAATAAATATATAAGTATTGAAATTTCACGTTTTAAGCAAATCATCAGAAGAGCGAAAAAACGTGTTTAAAAATTATGAGTAGGTATTAGAAGTTTTTACAATATCGATAATTCATTTGCATTCTCTACTACATAAAATAATACAAAGATCATATTTTAATACTTTTTTTTAGCAAGTTTACACTCTAAGCCGACGATTATTCCAATTACATATTATAGTTTCAACATAATTTTGGGAACATTATAGCGCAGTGGGTTTCATGAAGTGTTACATTGAGTTTTGCCACTCAACACACAATATCTTGAATTTGTTTTTTATTAATTTCACACAGTATCCGATACATAGTAGGGAAGAAGTGGAAACCTGGGAACCTAGTGATAAGAAACACCGTTCTCTATTAAAACATTTTCGTTCCCCCAAATTCTTATTGACTGGCTAACAGACCGAGGAAATGAAAATATTAAATTTTAATTTTCTCAAGTGGAAATTTAAACCCACAACCGTGGCATTTACAGTCGCACGCTTGTGCCCCTGCGCCACGACGGCCTCAATGTTACGCATTCAATGAGAATGAGCGGTGAACAGAGTGTCTTGACATTTAGTTATAAAACAAAAAAATATATATATATATATTTGCTTAACATAACACGGTAAATAATTTAAATGGCCATCATGGCACATTTGAAAAGGGTTTGTCTTTACATAAATTTATATTTATTATTGATTTTTTTTTGTTAACTTGATTAGTTAATTTGCAACGCCTGGATCCGACCTCCAATGAGAGAATGACATTTCCTCACCCTGCTGCGTCTGCATATCAAGACGTGTTTTATTGATAGGTATTATTGAAATCCTTATTAAGGATCAATTTCATCATCAGTAGATTACAGAGATCTTTCAATTACCATTATGGACCTGAAAGAGTTTTATGCTAAAGATTCTAAAGTGTCGACCACTGATTCGATTCAACACATATAAGCTTTTAACGAAAACGAAATTTGTTACGAGTCCCCGCTATGGTAATTGAAACCGGGTGTATGTGACTCTTGCAGTGGAAGCCGATAGCTTACCCACTAAAAGTAGACCCTCGTACGACCCGACATTGTACACAGCCTACACTATGGAAAATGAAATGCATTTTCTCGTTTACTCAATTTCCGTTTTACAAGATAAGCTAATATGAATATAGGGCTGTTCTCCTAAAAATGTTATTTTTAACCAAAAAAAGTGTAATTTTTAAAACCAGCGTGTAAAGCCGTAATTTTGCTGTGAGATGTAAGCTTGGACATTATAATACACGTTTATTGAAGTGGCATCTATGAACAACCCCTATTTATTTTATAAATGGAATTTTTAAAAAATGTGTTAAATCGGACAATGACGATTAGTGTAGAATAATGATTAAGCAACTGGAGAAAAATCATTTTTCTCCAGCGCTGGTACCAATAATGATTCTTTACAACATAATTGAAATTAAATACTTACTTATTTAGCTTCACGCTGTAATACTAGTGGGAAAGTCAGAGAGAACGGAACCCCAAACGCTACGGTCTCTATATACCTCTTTCACCTCGTCCTCTATCATCAACTTTTCATACATGCCATCTGGGGCGTCCTCATGCTTTTTACGTGATTTTTCTCCTTCATTATCTTTGATGCTGTATTTTCGAAGGTCTATCTTTATTACCGCTCACTTTTTCTTCATTAATCTTTTTTGCTTTTCCTTCATCATCAATCCATTTTCACGTTCTATTATATTCTCACCGTGAAAAGTATGATTGACTTATTCCTAGCGGATCAGTATATTTAAGGTTAAGTTGTGGACACACGAGTGCCTAGGATGCTATCTTGGGAACAGACCAATATGTAATCGTTGCTATAATAAGGAGTCTGTTTCATTTTGAGGTACGAGACGTCCAAACTTGGAGTCGAATTATCGCATAAGAAGCTGGAAGTTTTAAGATCCATCGATCAAAGAGGAATAAGTACTTCCAAAATATGAGACATCTTTGAAACAGAAAACGGAAATTCTATAAGAAAAGCAGCGACAGAAATATGTGGTAAATGATAAGGAGGTATAGTAAAAAGCACGATAAATGTGTTGATAAAGTAAAAGACACTGTAGAGAAAAAAAGGCCGTTTGGATCATAAGGCCTCAGATAAATCTCTTTAAAAAAGAAAAAGGATATGCTACAAAGGCACCAAACGAAAGTACTGATAAAGATGAAGCGTGAAAGTTCTGAGAAAGAAAGAAATAAAATGTTAACGAGCAATTTTAGTAATTCCTAAGGTTGTTTATTAATTTACCACACATTTTACAGCAGTGAGCAGGTCGCAGGAGGTCCTAAACCAAGAATTTTTTTTTAGATATTTGACAAAAGTATAAGATGTTTTGGGAGACTACCTCGGTACAATACTTTAATGGCTTCTCTTGTTGTAAAGTCTGTGACACAAATTGCCGTGCGAGGGAAAATTTCCTTCCCAAGGAAAGAAAGACCAGAGCCTATTCTTACATTTGAAAGAAATGAAGAAAAGACGCACAAGCTTATTGCTGCCGATAACAGAATTAGCGGTGCCTTCACGCGCGCTTTCACTGTCTCACCAATGCATCTAGCATTGGTGAGACCGTGAAATAACAGAATAGTTGCACGTTTAGTAACACTGTGCAATGCTGACGAACGACGCTGATATACGGCAGCGAAACGTAGGTGTTGCAAAAGAAGAATGAAAGAAACGTAAGATATGTAACATTAAATCCCTCGTAACTAGTTATGTAAAATATCCTAAATTGTATAGGTTGTCGAAAATACACAATAAGACTAAACTGACTGTATCTTCAATAGTTAGCCAAATCGGTACGCCGAGGTATAAACTCAACATGCCATGGACTCTTACCATTTTGTTTGTGGGCTGAAAGATCTTAAGTTAGCTAACAAAGAAACCATACTCACATACTTCAATAGTGAATCTTACCCACGTTTATCTACCATTGGCAAATCTTTATTTCAAAGAGCCTACCAATTCTGCGACGCTGTACACCTAGGGGACGAGCTTTGATGGGTGAAGAATGCCTTTCATCAGAGCAAGATGCCTACTCCCCTCCAGCGTTATCAGAAGACCCTCAGTAGAAAGACAACCGGGACTTCTATCATATGTAAAACAACTTTTGAAACAGACAGAATTGCAACATTTTAAGAGCATTTTAAGAGAAAAGCTTCCATTAAAACTATATTTAAGTCTAACAAGAAAGTAAATCCAATTCTTAAGACCAGTGAAACGTAATTTACCTCTGCAGTGTGTAGAGCTATAAAAACTAGATAGTAACTGAGATTTAAAATAAACTGTTCAAAAAAGGGGAAGCATCGATATTGGGGGAATGCTCGATGTCAAGAATGGACATGCATCGAAGTCAGCTGCGTCTGAGTAAAGAGCGGATAAACCTAACCATAATATCGGGTCTTATAACTCCCAAACCCTCGCTCGGGAGAAAAGATATATACAGAGGTCACGAAAAAACATGGCATTTGTAAATAGATAGAAGAAGTAAAGAAGAAGTAAAACATACAGAGAGTAGGGCTGTTGGCGCTCCGTTCTCTCTGACTACCCCGCTAGGGATAAAGTGAGATGTAAAAAATAAAGAATAATGAAAAAAATAAATAAAAACAACTAAAGAATATTAATAGAAATCGTTAAATTTTAGATATATTTTATTAACTCTAAATATAAAATTTAAGTTGAAGTAGCTTATTTTTGTACTGTTCTATATGCTAAAAACAGTAATATTATTTATAACGTTTCCATTACACTGAAACTAAATGCCATGTAAGTGATATAGCAAGAAGATTCAGAAGAATAAAATCTTAGAAAAATTCACGAACAAAATTTAGGTATTACGTAAATTTTTAGTCATAGCTGGTTTAAACATTAAAAATTCTTCACACGACCCATCAGTGAGTACTAGTACTATTAGAAATATGTCTAAGATTCAGGACTACAGCCTGAAATCAGACCCATTCGTCTACTCTAAAAGCTAATAATCATTGTCTTCGCCTACTTTTCTTCCAGCGTCATTGCCATCTTTTACAATTGTACTAGCAATGACGTCGCAACCAATGATGTTTTTACATAAAACACGTTGGAATTTTATGAAAAACTTATTCATAGTACGTGAAATTTGCTGGTTACAGATTTGTTCAAAATGACAATATAAGTATATATTAACGATTGCCGAAACATTTTTAATCTAAAAGTAGTAAATAAAGATATCAATGACGATTCATGTGCTAAAATTAGGAGAATCCAATTTACGACTTATTTATAAATTGTTAAAGCATCCGTGGCGGCAGTTGCACCGTCGGAAATTAAAGCTCTGCATGCTAACATTATTATAAGCCAAAATAAACACTACGTTAGATAACGTATTTTCGTGGCAATATTTAAAACAAAAGCTCGCTCGATCAATGACGCTATTTTTATGAACTTTTTTTGCGATCGATTTTTGTGTAGCTACACCTAAATTATAAGCACGTTTTATTATTAAAAACTTTAAGTATGTACTTATTTCATTAAAAATAGCAAATAAAATTAATATAGTTTATTCACGAATATTTTTGAAAAGAAATAAGCTAAGAACACACCAAATCTCCACGTAAAATATTCAATTTTTTGAAGGTTTTTTCTTAAAATATATTTTTGTATATACTAAATCATCAAACTTGTCTAGACGCCTTGTTTATTATTTAGTTAAGTATTTAATACGATATTCATCTTATTAAAATTATTTACTATTAATGAGTAATCACAAGGAAATTAAAATTTGAGCGTTTTGGAGAACTGCCATATACTTATTTAGAAAACATATAAAAAATTGAACGTAGCGGACTCGAACCCGCGCCTCCTGGAAACCGACCAGGTTTTCTAAGCGGGCCATTTACTAAGTGTGGAATAACACTTTAAAAAATGTTTAAAAATAATATGAATATTTTTACCAAATAATTAAACAAAGTATATATCTTAATATGTTAACGTGGAAGCTAAAAGTTAAAAAGAAATTTTTATATTAAAGTTAAAGTTAAAAAAAAGAATAGTTTAAAAAACTAGAATCACAGAAAATTCTAAAAATTCGTATAATTTTTATTTAAACATATGTTTTATCCAATGGGGCGAAATTCATATTGTATTGTTGGATATAACGTAATATTATGCGAAGACACGACTGTGGTCTTCACTATCACTACTCATTAATTAATGAACTATCATAATAATCGTCAATCATACTTGATTCAAATACCGTTTACTCATAAATATGTAGGACTTATATAAGTCATTTTTACGCCAAATTCGAAAATATTGCGTGTTGCGTGGTCAAAGCTGCGATTTACCTGTACTCTAGAGCGGAAAAATTAAAATATTAAATATTTTATTTCCTCGAGGGGGAATCGAAACCATAACCTGTTGTTTACAATTACACCCTTGGGCCCCTGCGACATGACTAGCCTCACCGCATATGTTGGCATATACGTAATTACTAATGAGTCTTCAAAATGTATGTTATATTATAAAAACTCTATACTTAAGAGACTACTACCCATAATAGCTATGTTTAAACTTGTGCATGTAGTCTTGGGTCCGTTCCCCGCTAGGGAAAATAATGTATTTTTTTTTATTTCCTCGCTCTGATCGACAAACCGTGGCGTTGAGTTCCACCACCCGACAAGTCTCCATTTCAGAGAGTAAATGGACTGTCTCGACATTAAGTTCAAGAAAAAAAAACACAACCAAAAACTGTTTAAAAACTTTAAAATTAAATTTTAATTTTAATTTAAAGTCAGTCTTATATAATATCATTATTTTATAAAACAAAGAGAAACTAATGAGTGAACAAACGATAAGTGCTGGAAGGATAACTCTCATACATATGCATTTTGCCTGACAACCTCCGGATCGAAATATTCAATATCGTCAGAATTTCAATAGAGTACCCAACTTTGAGAGAAAATTGGAGAGATCTGAATATTCTTCGGCAATTTCGAAAAAATATATGTTAATCTATTCGAGGATCCATTTTCATAAATTGATTGCTTCGAGCCAATATTAAAGTATTGTTAAGGAGTGCTGCCTGTTGTGATCTACGATTTTGTTATTATTTGTGTATTTTTCATAGAACTCTTTATTGAACAGACGAAAACATCCATTATTATTATAATATGATCGAAGAATGTTTTTAATATTATAAGGTCATGCGAAACATAATTTTCTGTTAAGGCCTTCGTGGAGAGGCTGTAAGCACGGTTGTGGGTTAGATACCCACTCGGGGGAGTGAAATACTTAATTTTTATTCCCTGGCTCTGATGACGAAGCAAAGCGCGGCGTTAAGTCCCGCCACTCAGCACGCAATACCTCAAAATTTCGACAGAAAGTGGGAGACGGAAGTGACTTAATGTGGAATGAAGTTTGTTTGTAGTTTGTGAATGGAGGGTTTGTAGATTTCCTTTAGTTATCCTACATTGTGTGGGATTTTTACTTTTTGCAATATTTATTTCAATAAATTTAATGTTTCTATAAATATATCTGTCTATTTAATATGCAAATTGCCTTCTAGTTCTGCAATAAACGCCGCCGCATTATTATTGTCAAAATGGAGTAATCATAATCGATATTTCTAATTATAAAAATTTAATTATAATAGTTTTGTATAGATTTCAAATCTAGTTCAAATAAATTAAATTTAATAGCAAAATGATGTTTTCGAAATTATATTCTGAGTATAAACTTGGGTACTTATGCCACCGATAGCGCGATAAGAACCAGCTCGTTATAAACTTTTCGCTACAAAGATATTTGTAGATGTGGAAACTTATATTTTAAGAATTGTAATTAATAAAACTTCAAATAATATGATGTTTTTGTCATATATTTTTATGAAAGTAATTGAAAGATATTTTTGTAAAATTTTATGTACTATATAAAACACATTATTTAGCATTTTAGTATTAACTACAATGCTAAATAATTATGACATAAAACCTTATTGCAATTAGTTACGTGCTACGTTTTTTTGCAAAATTTAAGTCCACCATGGTTGTGGACTTAAATTTGATTAATGGAGCACAATTGACTCCTTGCCTAAATCAGTATAATATTTTATTTATTGACGATTTACAACCAATTTGAACGAGGCATCATCTGGGAGTGACTGAATCACTGTGGGCCGGGACAGTCACGCTGAGTAACGTCTCTGGCTGAGAGCAAGCCCGCAGGCTTCATCTGAATGGCGCCCAGAGAGACCAGCTTGATGACTGGCTTTCATCAAGGCAGCATTCCCCATCTTCCGCCTCAACACCGCGGATTGCCTAGACACGAGGGCGAAAAATTTGAAAATATAAATTAAATAAATATTGAATTTCGTGGGAATCGAATTCACAACCAGTCGCGTTTACGGTCACACACTTGTTCCCTGTGCTACGACTGACCTCAAATAATAGTTGTATTTTTATACATTTATTTACACAATCAAAACAAAAACAAAATAAATTAAACCATAGATTAAATTAAAGTGTTAAATCGTGAAGGAATCCACACCACGTAACTAAAGCTCTTAATATAACCACTAATCGTTGGCTAATTTATCAGGGCAAGGCTAGATCTAAATCTACTCGGGATTTGTGTTCACGCAGGTACACTGAAAGTAAGCCTAATTTATTACATTTCTTTCCATGATTAACCTACTTTGGGGAAACAATGGCAAAAGCTTTTTAGGTGCACCTTTTTCTTTTTTCTCAACTACAAAATCTGTGCTAAGCCTTCAAGCTAGAATGCATACTGAAATGACCTTGTTTTGTAAATAATTATATAGTATTATATATTTTTTTGCACATAAGATGCACTCCATCTTTTAAGATGTTGTTTTTACGGTTCAAAAAAATATGTTCAGCCGTTAAGGCGCAAGGAATTTGTTTGGTATAATCGATTCCATATTTCGTATCCTCTCACTTTAACAATATTTCCTGCTTGATAACTTTGGCCTGATACTGCAGTATCATCTAGATACCGAATCTTCATCAACAGTAGAGGTATTGTGTTTGGACTTTAGGCTTTTTAGAGATTTTTGTGTTGGTGTGTCAGTTTCTATACACGAGTTAAACGCTCAAATCATAATCCAGATGTATGCTAAATTATAAAAATTAATTAATTAATTGATCAATAATTTTAATAAGAATAGTATTATGAGTATATTCCTTATTATTTACTTAATGCAAAAGAATTGTGTTATACACTATTTTAACATTATTAAATTGAATAAATTTTACAAATGATATACATAATCGTGCAAAAAATGAAGATAGCGGTGTACGTTTAGACCTTTCAAACTGCGACGCTACTGAATTAAATGCGGTTTTCACTAATACTACTTCTAGAGAAATGTTTATATTTGCTGGCTATTGATGATGCTCTCCATAACTTTTGAGAGAAGAGAGATAACAGTAATAGGCCTGTAGTTAGAAGGATCGGAACCTTTGCCTGTCTTTGGGATCGGGTGGATAAGAGCGCTCTTTCATGAATTTATGACTACGCCAACTGAGTAAGAGTGCCAAAACAAACGCGTTAGTACCGGTGTCAGCTCAGGAGCACTACAGGGGATATGCCATCTCGCCCGCTGGACTTGTAGATGTCCAAAGTTAAATAAAATCTTTATAATCATACACAATTTTTGCTTTTAATATACAAATGGTCCAGTTTAAGCAAATATCTAAATAGGAAAACAAATAATAAGAGGCAATTAACGTTTCCAAATGTTTAAGAAACAATTGTGTTATTGCATATCTTTCCAATTCATAAAAGACAAATAAATAAAACCGTGCCTTTATTAACTATACACTACTTATAGCTAAATTTCCAATTACTGTACATCAGAGATGCCACAAAGCTCAAGCCACTTCCATCATTAACTTTTCTATGAAACAAATATTGTCAATTCAACAACGAAATGGTTTAGCTCGTAAAATCAAATGATACAACTCAATTTCAATCGTATTTACATACTAAAGCCCGCTCATAACTACTTCCGTGACATTTGTTAAGCGCTCGTACATTCTATATTTCGATCTCATATGAAGTTTGTTTATATTTTGTTATATTAATCGTATTATAAAATATTGTTTGGTTCTTCGTAAAAATGACAAAATTTACATTTAATTCTCTTTGTTAGACGAAGTAAAATATTGTTAAGATTGCATTATAAGAACTTGAATTTCACTGTTACCCATACCGTTAAATACTTTTTATTAAATATACAGACAACGGAGCGCCAAAATCTCCGGTCTATGTATAACTATTTAACCTCTTCCTACGTTATCAAACTCTCCAGACATGCCCTTCGTGGGGTTCTCATGCTTTTTCATGAATTTTGTCCAATATAATTTATACTGTACTGTAAGATCAACCGAAGTCTCGCCCTGCCTCTCTTACAATCTTTTCATTCTTTCATAGTGCCCAAAACATTGGAACACATTCTTTTTCATTCTATTCATTATATTCGACACCGCATGTCCTACGAACTGGCGTTGACATCTGTAAAAAACTATTTAATTGTATTTAATATAACGTTTTACTATTCAAAGCTTTTCAAGATTTTTTTATTTATTATAAATATCTCTTGACCCTGATATTATTAGATTTCCACGTTAGCTTTTTTTTATTTTTAATTGAATAATAATTATAACCGAAACAACGAGTTGAATATACTGCAGATACTTGTCACAACGCTTACGATTCGTGAATAAATGTTACAGCATGACTGAAAGCTGTATAAATCAAACAATGAAAGTGTTCAACAAACGTATGAACCACTAAGTGCCATAGTCTGTCACTGCGGTCTCATAAAGCCCAATTGTTCAAGATACATGCCCCACGCATTGCTAACAAATTATTATTTCGTTACGGCTCGTATACAATTAAACCTTTTTTTGTAACTTGTGACGTTTGCTTACATGATATTGGACAAACTAATACGAAATACGATATTAAATTTGATAAAAAAAAGAATTGTATATAATCATAGTTATGTTTTATTAGAAAAGTTCAAAAAAGCAAATAAAGTGTGACTGTAAATGTAAAGCGCGACGTTGAATTCCGCCTCTCAACACGCAATGCCTCCAAAATTCGGCGGACATTGCGAAATGGAGTATCTTAACACTAGTTCCATTTGTCTACCCTGCTGTTTGTGGGTTAAAACGTGAAACTTATTTTCAGTTTGTAATTAAATTTAAAGAAAAGAACAAGTAATAAAATAATATATTTTTACGGTCTCTAGTGGGTAGCGTAGACTTATTAAAGTTATGGTTCCTAAAGTCAAATAAT
The DNA here is from genome assembly GCA_013403705.1 of Heliconius hermathena. Lineage (NCBI taxonomy): Eukaryota > Metazoa > Arthropoda > Insecta > Lepidoptera > Nymphalidae > Heliconius > Heliconius hermathena. Next base: position 413,540 of record JAAIXJ010001900.1, on the reverse strand, counting down.
TAAGCTGTATATTACACGTTTAGCTTTACAATTTTCATATACAACCTCGACCTACTCTCTAAGACTTCTAATTTAATCAAATCTAACTGAATATTTAATAGAAATAATAAATAGAGGAAAATCAGCACCAAACTGTATGACCTTTGGCGTCATAACAAGCCAATCGTCAGGTATATATGGCCATTTTTCGTATGTATAAAAAATTTAATATGCTAAAGTAAAAGTTTACACGGCCATTTTACCGCACCGGATGTTAAATTATATGCCTACAGGTTATAATTAATGCATAATGTACGTTAATATTTGCATAAAATTATCTCGGGAAGTAAGTAAACAAATATATGTTAATTCGGTGATTTTAGTTAAAATTATATTTAACCAGATTGACTTCTGCATTTGTGTTATTATATAAATTGATATTACGATAAAACAGTACGCATTTTATATAGTGAGCGTGGCTATTGCAAATTAATCTTATGAATTTTATAACGACGTAACATGTTATGGAATATTTCTAGTTATTTACGCCATATTATATAATATTTTTTTTCTAACTTTTGCAGCGGATTTGAATCCTACGCAAAGAAATATTTATAAAATAAATATATATATAAAATAAATATATGTGAATTTCACTTCTTCGAGTGGCATACTGAACGGTTGTACTAAAACGTCATCTGACTTCGCCGCGTTCCGAGTATTAAGGAAGACCTAACGAGTCAGGACTGCCCAGGACTTTCTTTCTTTATATATTTGTCTTTATTTTTTTATAAAAAAAAATTTTTGCTCGTCTCCTTGTGGAGCAAAGTGCGGCAATGGACTACTGAATCTAGCGCGAAACACGAGTGAAAAACGAAGATTTATCACTAAATTCTTTTAGATTATGTCTGTGATCACCATAATGATATAAGCGATCAATAAATATTAAAAAAAACACAAATGAGTTGAACACTATATAGGGGCCTGCTAAATATATATGTTTTATAATATATATATTTTGGTTAGACGCTGCGCTAAAGGATCTTAAATAACTAGCTCACTAGCTACGAGCTAGCTACTATAGTATATAATAAGAATATTTATTTACTTATGAAAAAAAACAAAGAAGAATGAGAGAAGCATCTACAGATAAAATAAACTGTGTGCTTAAAACAATAACAGGAAAAAAGGTTATCTTGGCATCCTTTAAAATCACATTCGAAAAGGATATGTGGAACTGACACCGAAAAAGTGAAGTTTTGTTAAGAAAATCGAACCTCTTTTTATACGGCATATATTATTGAGGTAAAACAGTCTCTTTACTTTCAGAGTATACTTTACAACAAATTCCCTAAAAGCCGGAAAATATGTTAACTTTTTCTTTCTTCTTCACGTCGTGATCTTTACGAGATTTGTAGACTATATTTCGTTGAGTAAAATTTTCCGTAATAAAGCTCACAAATGCAATCGTCTTATAATGCTGAAGGTTCTTTGTTGCTCCTGGAAATGTTATGATGCAATTTAAAATTCATAAATAGAGAAAATCGATAGCATGTAGTTTCCTGTTCTTTGGATCCGTCTCGACTCGTAACGCCGAACGGACTTTGCATCGGAACGTGGGTTTCAGATATTTCAACGGTTACTTAGAGACTTTGTCATGCAAATCAGCCACTCAAAATCTTAGACGAGACATCATTTAAATTGAAATATTGTAAATATTCCAGTAGGGAGCGGAAGATTTTACTTTGATATCGCTCCGACCGTAATCTCTGAGACCATCCTAGGAATAATCAGATATAACTGGGTCGTAAAGCCATATTCAACCTTTAATTACAAATGATAAATAGAGAATACGAGGAAACGTCGTGAAATTTCATTTAAGTAAATAAATCTGGTTTTTCATAACCCTTCATTAATGGTAATATTGCAAATTGTGATTATATTACGTGGTGTTTTGTATACCATACAGGGTGGTAATAATAAAGTAAACACAATAATACATAATAATAATACAATACGCGGCGTTGAATTCCACCACCATACACGCAATGCTGCAAGTTGGCACTTTACAAACGGAACCTGTTCACATCAGGTTTTCTCTGAATAACTTGCTAAATGAAAAAGAAAGCGCTGCATCAAAATTTATATCGGGAAGTAAGTGTATGGTTAATGTTGTGTGAAAAATGTTTTTGTCAAACAACAACTAATGGAAATCTGCGACACAGTAGTAAACTAGGTACTGTGTGGGTATGATGAATTCGGGGAGTTAAAAGCAGCTTGGGTGAACTTTAAAACATAATTATATTTTTACAATAGTATATCTAGTGATTTCGATATGGCCTGAATAAAACTAGTAACGTTACTCCACGCTCCTCAATACACTTAAATTACTTTCATAATTATATACTATATAAGGTAAATGTATTGACAATATAATTATAAATGGATCACTTTGTTGTCTGTCAAGATATGAGTTTAATAAATATTCAAATCTACCGTCCCTTTGAGCACAGAAAAAATCAACCTATCTATCTATCTATCTAAAAATCTACCTATCAAAATCTAAAGAAAGCAATTAAAAAATACCAGCATTTATGCATCGTTCTTGTTGCATTTCGCATGAAATTCGCCGCATAGTCAAAACCTATAGGATTCTTGCCACGGACCTATAGTTATAAAAATTGCCACGAAGAAAAAAAATACAATATAAAAAATGAAGGCTTTCTTCGCCGCATAATCAAAACGTATAGTGTATAGGGTATTTCCCGAAGACCTATAATTATTAAATTTCGCAAGAAGCAAGAACTTGCAGTATAAATGATATTTTCAGTTTATAAAATTTTATAAGTTCCACGGAGTATACAAGTAAGTTGATAGTCACATATTCTTTAAATATTCTGAGTACAGTATTTAACTATATATATTCTTCGTTGCTTACAGTAATTATGGTCGACGAGTCATGGCCACTCTGAAGTTAGTTTAAAGAAGTTTGGAAGATTTGATTTTAGGATTTTTCTTATCTTTGATTTTCTTTCCCTCAACAAAGTCAACAGAGCGCAATAGTGTAGAAAACTTAACTTCAGGGCGACCGGCTCTTTAACCGTATTGTACTGAGTGACTGTCAAAATTACTAGACTACTAGAAATCATATAGGCATATGGAGCATTCAGCGTAAAGTGGATGAGTTAAAAAGAACAGATCTCAATTTTAAGTAATATTTTGATTCTATCAAAAACATAAATATAAAATGAAAGCCAAATTCGATATTGAATATTGCTTCGCCCTCGGTATTACTGACAAAAGAATCAAGATGTATATGTCAAATTCTATGATCACTCGAGATAATCAAGATATAACTTATGATTAGCTGAATGATTATTGTTTTTCTAAGAACTTTTCTTTAGTTCTCTAATTATGAGCTAATATTATTTTTATAATGCACGTAGGAATATCGGTTCCGGGTGGTGCTCACTCCAGAATAATCTGGTGCCTACCCCAAAAACTTTACAAACAACAATGTTTCCCCGAAAAATTTAATAAAAATACACTCACAATTTTTTATACCTACATCTTTCTATTTTATATCCTATATTTATATACATATGTATATGGAAATATAAAGTAATTTGGACATGTTTTCATTAGCGGCATGTTGTAAACTGTATTTGCTACGGGACGAAGTTAACCTACCTTATAAAGATTAACTCGGTCTCAACGTCCCGCTTGGGCAATAACGGGGAAGATTGAATACTGAACACATATTTGCACTGGTAGCAAATCGTCCCCGAGTGGTTCTAATGTCGCGAAATAAGATGTTCATCTTTTTTTTTGTCGAATAAAAGACTTAATAAAGTCTCTCGTACTTCTTTTAGATAAACAAATGTTCTATCTAAAATTATAAGTTGTTTTTGTTACCTGTATAATAAAAAATAAACATTTTTTTATCTTCTATGTTAATATAAGATAAGTAAACTATTCTGTTCTCCATATTTCGTATATATTGTATGTTTTCAGAATGTATATTTTTAATAATATGTTTTCCTTTTATTTTAAAGCTAAATTTAATGTTTCGAAAAAAAATATTTAATTATAATATTATATATAATTCGTAAGTCATGTTAAATATGCACAGACAGTTTGTCCTATAAAATAACAAACTGTGACGTCTTTTTACATTACAAAAAGAACCAAATGAAAACCCACTCCATATTATTTACCTACGATGAATTCATGGTCTCTCAACAACATCATCTACACATAGATACATATATTATTGTAATATACTTAAATACTTAATATATTTCTTATTTTAATAAATTATTATCTTTATTTTGAAGCAATACTCAAATTAAATTTGTGACAATATTAAATTAATAAAGATTTATTAATAGAGTCGAGCGCTTTTAGAAATAATAAATTAATAACTCAAATGAATAACCTCGTCACAGTATAAATTTCAGATTCATTTCTCTCTTTACAAAATTATAGCAACCAAATATTACAAATATCATTTTAAATAAACTGTCAGTTATGTTAATGCCATTTAAATAATGTATCAATGGCTAAAGAATAAAATTATTATTAATCCATTTTAATATTTAATGAAATATATAGTTGTGAAGCGCACCGTATTTGTATCATTTGCCTGATGAAAAAAATACACTTTATAATATGAAATATAAAATAAACAAATAAGAAATGTGAAAATAACATGAATATGTTATTTTCTGCTGGCTCAGAAATAATGTGTGGTAGAGCCAAATACTATTTATTAATGTTAGAAGTAAACATTTCCTCAAGTGGACTCTACAATCTTTGCATTTGATCAGATGTGTCGAAGTTGTGTTTCTCTTGTATCTCTCATTTGTGCACTAAGACAAAATAAAATATGAGGTCCCTGCGGCCCTCGATCCGATTTCCGACTGAGCAAAGGCTCAAGATTCGACGGAAGAGGGGAAACAAAAGTCTCTTAATATAATTGGAAACGGAGTGTCTAAACACTAGGTTCCCAGGATCCCTCTGCTAGTAAAATGCGAGATTTCTCGTGATGCTATAAAAAGAAAACAAAATATAAAATTACAAATTTTGTAAAATTTCACTTTTTTATTGTAATATTAAACTCACAATAATGAAGAGTTGCACGGACATAGGTATAGCGATCAAGATGAAACTTGACATATAGCCTTTGACCGAGGCAAATTCCGATCTAGGTTAGACTATGCACTAAGACTACTTTACAGGAATCGATTCTGTCTATGATTTGTATAGAATTTCCTATGACACCCATTTATGTGGGTCTGCTTGTGAAAATGATTATGGTTTCTTATCCACCACCATTTTTTTGTCGAATAAAATACTTAATAAGTCTCCCGTACTTCTTTTAGGTAAGCAAATATTATAGCTAAAATTAGAAGTTGATTAGAATTGTTGTTATCACTGTAAAAATAAATAAAAACTCCATATATCGTGTATATTTTTAATAATAAGTTTTTCTATTATTTTAAAGATGAATTTTGTCTTTCGGAAAATTTTTCTTAAACATATCAAATTATGAAAGAACTTAATGAAAACCCATTCCATATTATTTACCTATAATGAATTCGTGGTCTCTCAACTTCAGAACTAAAAACAAGTCTTTTGAAGGACAGTAATCGATCAGCTAATCAAATTTGTATACAATATATTAATCATTAAAATGAATAAATTCGTAAATTAAAATTAAATTAAATCAGCTTCACGCTATATCTCGCACACAGCAGGGTAAGCAGAGGGAACCTAGTGTTAAAACACTCCGTTCCCCACTTTCTGCCGAATTCTGGAGGCATTGCGCGTTGAGTGGCAGAACTCAACGCCGCGAATAAATTCGTGACGGTATAAAGGAGACTGAAACTATTCCATACATTTTTGGGCCCAGAATGTAAAGATATGAAAATGGTAGAATTTAATAGATTTAGGTAGATCATTCCCTCCCTGAAATCTATATAAATTTTGGCAATCTGAGAGCTGAGTTATTAGAGATTTGATTAAAGTGAGGTTAAGTTCGCAGCACAATTTCTTGAATATCAACTTCTATAAAATATGTGATTACTGAGTTGTTTAAGCATTAATGTTTATTATTTATAAATAAAACACATTTTAATGAATATTTTATTCTTCTTCTATTATCTATTATTAAAATGTCATCTAAGAAGTGTGCAGGTGGAACTAAATTATTTTGGTATCTAGCCCAACTAAGGTATGGTACCTTATATATATAATACTCATAACATGAGCACAGCAGCCTACCATTCGTCTTCCTACAATACAATTGCAGTATTTCATAGCAATAGCTTCCCTTCCTCTACGAAAGCTGTCAACTAAAATGTAACAGAAATATATTTTCCTGCTTATATGTCGGGATTATATCACACCTCTAAGTAACCAGGTTGTGGTGGTTTTCATCGTCTAAAGGTCGTCGGACTAGGGTATTGCAGTGTCCATTGGCTATCCCACAATTCACACAGCGATTCATATCCATAGCGTGGCGGTCGTAAGATCCAAAAGATTTCAGAGTCCAGTGGGGAAGCGAGGGTCGTACAAAGTAGGCAGAGTCAAAATCCGAGAAAAACAAAACAGTAGTCGTTGAAAATATCAAACAAACGGGAAAACATTCAAAACGTCGATGCGTTATGACACGAACGTAATGACAGAAGCAAATGTTTTTTTTTATGTTTTTTATTTAATGGCCTGATTTTGCGATGAGAAACAGAAGCAAAAATGCAAAAAATCATTAGACAAGGTGTGATTGTTAATCAGCTGTCACATCTCTGATTTAAAATATGATTGATTTTAATCGATTAAGGATCTAAATCTTATTGTTTTTCATTTTTCTCCACTTCCAGAATGTCAATTAATTTATTATTTGCTATTCTAAAAATTAAAAAAAATTGTAATTTTTTAGATCACATCTCAATTCTTTACGTGGAGGCCCAAAAGTTTCATTCTCCTTTCAGATTTATTTCTTTCTATACAGAATGATAGCAACCAAATAAATTTTCATTTTAAATATCGTTTTAAATAAGCTGTCAGTTGTGTTAATGACATTTAAATAATGTATTGACTAAAAACAGAATAAAATTATGAAACCACTTTAATATTTAATTAAATATATAATTATAGACCATACTGCATTTGTATTAATGGAAAATAAAATTAGACTTCATATGAAATATTACAAAAAAGTATTAGAAATGGAAATGAAAAGTAGTAGGCCGCTGTAAACGCGACAGATTGTGAGTTCGATCCCCACTCGAGGAGAATGAAATATTTAATATTTTATTTATTTATTTCTTTGCTCTGGTGTCGAGGCAAAGTGCGGTATTGAGTTCCGCCACTCAACAGTGGCTCCAGAATTTGGCAGAGTGCGGTACGTGTATTATTAGGTCACGGAATGTCTTAACACTAGCTTCCCAGGTTCCCTCTACTTACAAAGCTATGTTCAGGATACCGTGTGAACCTATAAAAAAAAACCAAATGTGAAAGTTTGACATATTATAAAATTTAAGTTTTTCTTATTGTAATATTAACCTTACAATAACAAAAGGATAAACGGACATGGGTGATCAAAATCAATCTTGACATAATATTATATTCTGATCTAGGTTAGACTATTGTTGTCTTCTGTATGATCTGTGAATGATGTGAAGAAAACTGCAGTTCGTATAAATTACTTTATTTAATTACATTTTAAAATAACAAATACTGATGAGCTTGGAGCAGTGCCTGGGACTTGAGACCACAGGACCACAGGAAGAGACCACAGGCTTAAGGGGCCCCTTAATTCAAACACTCGCTTCACTGCTCCAGCCCAATATAGCAAATTGCCTTAAAAGAAATATCTAGCGCCTTTTATACAATTTTAGTTAAAATATGGCTGCCTATTAGAGAACAATGTTGCCATAGCATACTTGCTATGGCATACTACAGATAAATAAAATACAGTATATTATCATCGGTAAATATATCAAGTTAACACTATGCACTAAATATTTTTCCAGGAATCGATTCTGTCAACAATTTGTATATAATTATTCTATGACACCCATGTAGCTCAATTTTGATGTAAGTCCGCTCGTGAAAATGATTATGGATTCATATCCACGAATTAAAGCGCGATGCTTTTAAAATTTTAAACGAACTTAAATTAATTTATAAAGATAAAATTTATTTTGTACTCCAGATAGGTACACAGACAAGGTATGTACTTATCTAGAGTACAAAACAAATCTCTCAGAGGCATATCACAAGAAAATACTATCAGAAAAAGTATATCTAAAAGCAAATTTATTCTCATACGAAAGTACCTACTAATACAATTTACGTGACTCGCAACTCTCATCATATGGCTTTCACAACAAGTTATTTCAAGGTACAAAACGTATTTTATCAAATTATTGATTCCTTTTATACATTGAAAAAATTTTGTATGAATACATCGTGCGATTATAGGGATAGATTCCATCTTTGTGATGCAAATCGACCCCTCTGAGAATTGAGAGCCCAAATGGGATATTATATTTACTTTATATTTATTTTTCTTCTATAAACTTACTATGTCTGTGACGCTTAAGACAATATTTTAAATTCGTGTATTAATATCTTATATATTATAATATATTATAAAGGTAAGAAGTATTTGAATCAAATCAGCTTCACACTGTATCCCGCACACAGCAGGGTAGGCAGAGGGAACCTAGTGTTAAGACACTCCGTTCCCCACTTTCTGCCGAATTCTGGAGGCATTGCGTGTTGAGTGGCAGAACTCAACGCCGCGCTTAACCTCGACACCAGAGCGAAGAAATGGAAATATAAATTTAAGTAAATATTTCATCTCCTCGAGTGGGGATCGAACCCACAACCAGTCGATTTTACAGTCACAGTATGTGCCTCTGAGCCACGACTGGCCTCAAGTATTTGACCCTTTTCTGTTTAAATGTTACTGCGATAGAATAAGTAATTTTACGTGCTTGAATGATTAAAAATGTAAATAGAAGTGTAAGTATTTCAGGCCATGGTATGGTAAACGCAGTGGTTGTGAGTTCGTTCCCCACTGGTTAAATGTTCTTTTAATGTTTTTTTTCACAACTCTGCTCTGCCAACACTTAACACATAATGTATCGTACTCTGGTAGAATGCAAAAAACCATGTGCCTTGACACTAGATTCTCTCTCGCTATGCTTCTTCATGTATTTTCGAAAACTTCTTTCAAAATTCTATACGGCATTGCAATATGATTAAATTCTCAAATGTTTTTAAAGTGACAACATTTTATTTTTATTATTATAGCTAAGTCGAGGGATCAACAACAGTACATATACATACTTTTTATAGTTTTCTTCGCTGTAGCTTTTCCTACATGAAAAATCTATGACGACTCACAAAGTATTAATTATATTAAATAATTAAGAGCTATATCTTTGGCTGTTACTCTTACTAAAGACACTTCACTTCCATGTAGAGGTTTAGCCGTCTTTGTATCCACATACAAAAACAGGATCCTCATCAAACAAACCTAGACAAACTAAACTACTAGTCACAGTTACTATAATAAAATAAACAGAGAGCCTTGTAATTTACATTCCACTAGTCGATTTCATTAGTAGAGATGTCCGCCGCCAGCGATGTCCAATTTTTTTTTTCTTTTGAGCAAGCCACTGCTATCGCTGTTTACAAAGTAATCTAGAATTAAATTTACTTTACTTAATTTCATAATGAAGCCCTTGTTGCAAATCAGTTTGTTTGCCTACTTATTCTGTTTTTCTATTTATACAGATAAAAATAGACTGTGGTGCTTATTATGAAAAGAGATGAGTGAATAATTTATGCAATAATCCGTAGTTGTTTTCTTCGGTGTTTTTGTACTAATTGTAAAATCAGCTTCATGCTGTATCCCGCACACAGCAGGGTAGGCAGAGGGAACCTAGTGTTAAGACACTCTGTTCCCCACTTTCTGCCGAATTCTGGAGGCATTGCGTGTTGAGTGGCAGAACTCAACGCCGCGCTTAACCTAGACACCAGAGCGAAGAAATGGAAATATAAATTTAAGTAAATATTTCATCTCCTCGAGTGGGGATCGAACCCACAACCAGTCGCTTTTGCAGTCACAATTCGTGCCGCTGCGCCACGACTGGCCTCATATGTGTTTTGAAATACAATTTTAAACATATTGTACAGAATAAATATTTCGAAGTTATAATTAACCGTTTGATCGAAGCTTTTAACGCCTGATTTGTAGCCAAAAGATAATTTGGCCTAAATGAGAATGGACAAGGATATCGATACATAGACAACTCTCTAGTTTCTCGCGAATCTTGTCATCACCCGTTACAAATATTTGACGTCAGCCAAGACGCAGCATTTTGTCCTAAATAAACATATCCAGACACCGTCCTCGACGTGTTTTGAACATTGTTTTCTGTCATCACAAAGTGCGTCTTGAATATTAACAAAACCTTTAAAATTTACTGAATATTTATATTTTATATGTTGTATGAAAAGTAGATTTAATATAAATTGAATTCGCGTCTTTTAAACTTATTTGACTTTTACATGTACTCCGTATTTTGAAGCATTTTCTTTTTTGGTATTTATTATAGATGTCTAAGAAATATCTCATGTATAGACTTAAATATTTTATATTATTTTATTCGAAATCATTTGCTTAGTAAGCTTTAAGCATAAAAAACAATGTAATAATGTAAAAGCGAGGATATTTTATGTTCTTTTTTCATCTGTTTATTAGTGAACGATTTAAATCGGGCTTCTTTTAAAATAGAAACCTTCTTATAAAGCATCTTATGCACAGTTTTAAAATAGAAACCTTCTTATAAAGCATCTTATGCACAGTTTTATATTTTATACGAGAATTTTATAGTCTTAATAATTTATATATGATTCGATTCGCATTTAATATTTAGACTACACTTTATTGCTGTAACTGTAACTTTTTTGTCTTAAAACATTTTTTTTTGATGAATCGGAAAATTTAAGTAATCCTTTTAAATCAAAACTTGAAAAATTACCAAATAATAGTAACATTATTTTTTATTAAAATCAGCAATGTAACATCATAATTAAGTGGAATTATCTGCGCCTCATGACGACAAAAATATTGAATTTTAGAGTCTTCAATATATTCTGACTTCGTTACTTTCATTTCGACTTTCCCTAATCCACTTTGAAACTTCAGTTCAATTTTTTTACGACTCTTGTGAAGGTAACGAAATCACACATACCTATTCAACCTCCGTATTCATAGCATCTAAATAAAATGTCCAATTCTCAAAGACAAAACATTTTGAAATACAATAATTACTATTATAGATTTATTTAAACAGTTTTGAATGTGGAATCTACCTCAACTAAGATTGTAAGACCCATTTTAATTTTATTTTTACATTGTTAATTTTACATGCATAACTCTATAATATAACTCTTGTATTTCACTATGGTGCAGTATTTCATTCAGATAATGTGGGAATGCGTAACAAGTAATTAAACTAAAAGTTCATTACGCAAACAGCTCTACATTACTGTGGGAGACACTAAATATTTCTTAGACTTAGAGGTTGCAAAAGTTTAGGCAACGAATTTACTTAAGTTAAAATAAATGAACATACTCAAGTTGTATTAATTCAGTAAATAAATGCAATTGTTAAATTCTCATATTTTCTTCTAAATTATGAATAATACTCTACTATATTATTATTTATTTATTTTTATATGTATTTTTTTGTTTCAATTTCACTCCAACAAATGGTATGATGTTTTTATATAGTAGCATTTAAGTTACTAAAGGTCAGTCGTGGCGCAGGGGCACAAAGTGTGACTGTAAAACCGACCGGTTGTGAGTTCGATCCCCACTCGAGGGATAAAAAATTACAAATTAAATTAATTTAAAATTCTACTTCAATGTAGTATTTTTTAAGCAGTCGATGGAAATGAGAATATACATACTATTATCGACTTACGACGACTAGGAGCCCTTTTTACTGGGCTGTACTAGAGTCTACGAGTATACAGTACAATGACATTAATCTGTCTACCTTAATAATTATTATCGCGCACACAGCAGGGTACACAGAGGGAATCTAGTGTTATGTCACTCCGTTTCTTATTTCTATACTAACACTGCACTTTCCATGACAACCTATCCCTAAATAAAGCAATAGCGTTTGAAAATATAGAGCGCTGACGTAGTACCAATTTCGCTATTATTTTTGAAGTACACTATAGAATTCCGGCTGAATAGCTTAGCCAGCAAACAGCAAACAAGTGTTCATTAAGCACTTCTGCGCAATTAGCGCGTGGCGCTTGGAACAATGTACGTTTTATTTACCACCTGCCGCCAAACAGAAACCTCAAAGCCAAACACGACGAGAAAACACAAACTTTGCCATTCACAGCTTTCAAGTACTGTAACATATCGATGTTTTGTGTAATTTTTTTATATTGGTGTTGCTAGATTATATATATTTATATATATANATTGGTGTTGCTAGATTATATATATATATATATATATATATATGCTTTATTTTTCACTTTCCGCTTTTTCTTAAATAAAAGTTTTAATTGACCTTCCTTAAGTTGAAGAGACTACAATCCAATTGCTGGTCGATATCACCCACAAATAAATAATAGACCGCGCTCATTTTACTAGGAATTCGATGTAGCTAAAGGAGAGCCATTTATTGCGATAAACTTTATCGGACAATTTGTACGTATATCAAATATCTAAGTAAAAGCAGTCAGCAAAATTCCCGACGGTTGAATTTGCAGCGTTCAACGAACGAGTGATATTTATTATTCATTCATAAGAAGCTCTGTGATATTTACTCTCCCATTACGGTGGCCTCGACGTCGCGTTCCTTACATTAAAAATTTAGTACACGTCTACTATCGGACGAACAAAATGTTTAACCGACAAAATTGAATATCTTCTTAACCTCTTGTCACTTAAACTTGTTAAATGCTCAGTTAGAGTGGTTTAATATGGGACTTCAAATTTGGTTTATATCTAACGTACGTTAACGCAGAGCACAATGAGGTTTTTATGAAAATGGAATAAAAAAAGGCGATCCAACGGCCCCAACGTCGTAGCGTAAAAGGATTAGCGTGCAAAGTGTAAACGCAACGGTTGTGGATTTGATTCTCTCTCGGCGGAATAAAATTATTATTATATTTTTATTTCATCGCTCTGGTAACGAGGCAAAGCGCGAAGTTGAGTTCCACCACTCAAAACGCAGTGCCAATGTGCGCAAAATAAGTATATTAATAGGAAACGAAGTGAAAAAAAACTATTTACACATGGTCGAACAGAGTGCTTAACGATAAAAAAAACTAATAAAACTAGTACTAGCAAATTATTTAACGGAATGTGTCATAAACTGTAGATATAATGTAATATTAATATCACAAAAATGCCCTTCTTAAGTCTTAAATATTTAACGATAACGAGACTGAATTTTAATGCTATTACACACACATGCACACATTAACACACATGCACACATTACTAAGTTATTGTAGTTGATACTAGGAGTGTGCACAACAGCTCACTTTTGTGAACGAGAACAAACGATATGTTCAGTTTAAAGAACATGTTCAGTTTTACGTTCAGTTCTCTTTATATGTTCAGTATTGCAGGCGTAGTGGCGCAGGGGAGGGGGGCTACAAGTGTTTACAAAATATCATAGTGGCTGTGATAGTTTGAGTGGGAAGTCGGGCGAATTCTAAACTAGAAGACCTTAGTTCAAGTCCGGATGTTTTCAGTCTATTTTTTAGTTTTTTTTTTCTTTTTTTATTATATAATTTATATTTAAATAGACATTTCAAAAGACAATTAAAAAAGGTCGATCGTCTATTATCCGCGTACTATTTATTAAGAGTAAAGAAGGTCAATTAAGGCATTCATAATAATAATATAAAATCTTTATTTCTAGAATAAAACTCCAATAAAAATTAAATTATAATTAACAATTATTATAGACTACCAATAAAATGGACACACATATACATAGTTGTGGATTCGATCCCCATTCGAGGGACTGAATTGTTATTTATTAATAATTTTATTTTATACGCAATGTTTTAAAAAATTCAGAGTGTCTTAACACTAGGTTCCCTCTGCCTACCCTGCTGTACGTGGGTTAGAGCGTAAAGCTTATTATTATCAACATATTCACAGCGGTAATTTAATGTTCCGCAATATTGAAATACTTCTATATTTGCGGTCCTCGTGGCATTTTTAAGAAAATAAATATAAATCTAAACTTATTAAATATAAAATAAGATTACACTAACGTAAAACTAACACTTATTTATACTTACGTAATTAAATATAAACAAATAAAAGTAAAAGAAAGCGAAAAAAAAGAACAAAACCTTCTAACAGCGTCCTTCTAATGAATACATACAATATCTCATTAACCATCAAAAGTAAAATCCGTAATAACACTTAAATTTATTTTTTCTCAAATACTAATTAAGTTAATACTAATTAAATAAAGAATTTTGAAATTATCATAAAAAAATCTAACATTTTAAGTGTAATAAATGTAAGTACTCATTACTATTATAGTTCTTATCAAATGGTATTAGAGCATAACTTAGAATGTGAAAAATATTCACCAATTACGACTTACCATCCTCGCTACCAAAGGATTCCAAATTCGAAATTAAGAGTGCGTGCGCTATACCTCTCTCTTGTGACGCGAATGATCGCAGTCGGACGGAGCGATCGTTTAAAGAGTCTATCAAAAAGAACGCGACAAAAAATGAATGCAAAGTTGTTCTGAAATTGAACGGATCAAATATTCTTTTTAGAGATCGGTTCTTTTGTTCAGTTATATAATAAAACGAACACCTCTAGTTGATACGTTGATACATAAGCTGCCAAAATGTAATGAAATAAACATTATTTGTGAATGTTCATTCAGTCCAATAATAAATAAAACAGTAGTACAGCATGCGATTATTTAAAAATAAAGTATCAAAAAAATTAGTGCTGACTTACTCATGTTTTGCGGATACAAGAAAACCTCAGCCGGCTCGTATAAATTTTAAAATAAGAGTAAATATAAAAAAAAACACCGCAATAAATAACAAAAGTAAACATTCCCGCGCTGTGTAGCACAGTTCATAAATTGCCATTAGCCACCACAATAAAACCTTAATCCGCACTCAAATTCGCGGTGTGCACATAAAGCAATAAATAACTGGGTAACCATAAAAACTGTAGCTACGATTTACAATGCGCAAACCTCGGCAAGCGTTTCGCGCAAAAAACGAAAACAATTAGCATCCAAGCGCAGGCTGCGCAGGAAACGGAAGATAATTTATTTCCGATCGCTTCGTGGGGCGGTTCTGGGGGATATTATGTGTGGGTCTTGTAGAATATGGCTACCGCTAATGGTACTGATCGGTTCATACAAAAACTATACAAAGTTGACAAAAATAAAATCTGGATAAATTTGAGGAAGTTGATAATAATATAAGTCCACAGTACATAAAAATAAATACATAAGTTTAATAAACATAATACATATAAAAAAAATAAATATAATACATAAGTTTAATCTTTTCTAAATATCACAATTATTGAGAAACTCAGAACAAATGAATCTTGAAAAACTAAAAGATCATAACAATGGTATAACAGAACAGACGGTTACAATTTTAATAAATTATTTGCAGTAACAAAAGGAACATTTATAAGTACTGACGTTTCGCATTTGCGATAAGCAGAAATGCCACAAACAAGAACATCTGAAGTGGATTTATTCTGCACAAAGATAGACGTCAATTTAATTCTTATCAAGGAACGCTTGCTTGCCATGGAGCAGTTGACCCGGAAAACACTAATAATAACGAGTACAGAATAAACGTAGAAGAGCAAAACCAGTTTCGTTAAATCAGCGAAGTGAAAGGAATCCCGAGTTGGATCAGAGCCCAGCGACGTCTAGAGATTGCTGCAATTTATCCCGCCCGTGACGCCTCAGATAGCTAGTATTAACTTGCCTTCTGTACCATACAATATACATACATATGTACCTTAAAAAGTCATTATATATATGAAGCATACACGCGCCTTTACACGCTTATGGAGACAACAAAAAATATGTAGGTACTATATTAATAGGGTTGAATATATTATAACCATATGTTTTTAGAGAGGTCAGCTTATGCCTTGCAAACTGTACTTTTTGGCCACTATCACTTTTCTTTAAAATTCTTTTTTTATTGACATTATTAAGGATTTAAAAAAAAACAACTACATAGACTTAGTTACTAAATTTTCAGATGTTCTTTGAACTCTTCAAATATTATATAACAAAATGTATAACACTGAAGAGCTAGAAGTAATGGTCAATATAACATTTTCAAGTATATAAAAAAATGTTGAAAGAATAATTGAATAACGTAATTCGTTTCACAAAGAGTTTTCTTTAAGAACCGAATACTAACTAAATATTATGGGAAATGTATGATCAAATAAAATGTTACCAAAAGAATCGAAGAACAATCGCTCCAGGCAAATATGTAAGTCCAACATCTTGGTTTTCTTATTGTATTGCTAAAAATAGTCATTTATTTAGGTACTCCTTTACAAACTATATTAATATTCATGCCGTTAACTTAAACTATATTATAATAATATATTAATAAGTGTGACTGTAAAACCGACTGGTTGTGGGTTCGATCCCCACTCGAGGAGATGAAATATTTATTTAAATTTATATTTCCATTTCTTCACTCTGGTGTCGAGACTAAGCGCGGCCTTGAGTTCTGCCACTCAACACGCAATAGCTCGTGGCATTGAGTGTTGAGTGTGGGGAACGGAGTGTCTTAACACTAGGTTCCCTCTGCCTACCCTGCTGTGTGCGGAATACAGCGTGAAGCTGAAAAAAAAATTGTAATATAATTGAGGCTAGTCGCGGCGCAGAACACGAAAGGTTGTGTGCTCACTTTCCACTCAAGAAATCATTTGTATATTTTTATTTTTTTGTATATTTTTCATGTATACAGATATAAAGATAAACAAATAATCTAAAGAAAATCTAATTTTACTTAATAAATATATAATTATTATAATTGGTTTCAAGTTAATTTTCCGTCCCGCAAACAGTTTTTTTATAAGTACCTTCAGTCACAACCTTTCTTGGATCAATGTTACAACCAGCCGCTACCAAAAATTATAATCTCATAGCTACAGTAAAGTAGTAGAATTTTCATTATTTAAATAATTTAATAACGTATTGTAGGTAAACGGTATATTTTTAAGTCACAACCAAGGAGCTTAGTACGAAATAATTGATCACTACACTCTATCCCCTGATGGAAGTCTAACTGATTAAAAAAAGAGATAAAAACATTGAAATTGTGTTTAAATTGAATTTGTTATGAATGAGCTTATTTTACCGTCAATATTACATAGCAGTATCAGAAAAAAACAACATAAGTTTTCTTCAAAATCAAATCAAATCAGCTTCACGCTGTATGCCGCAGGATAGGCAGAGGGAACCTAGTGTTAAGACACTGCGTTCCCCACTTTTCGCCGAGTTCAGGAGGCATTGCGTATTGAGTGGCGGAACTCAACGTCGCGCTTTGTGTCGACACCAGAGCGAAGACATGAAAATGTCATGTTCAATAAATATTTCATCTCCTCGAGTGGGGATCGAACCCACAACCAGTCGACTTTACAGTCACAGTTTGTGCCCCTGCGCCACGACTGGCCATAAGTTTTCTTTATTACGAGTATATACATACAAATACTATTTAAGTATTTGTATTCCATTGTATACTTACAAATACATTTTTTCAATACCTAAGACGTTATGGAATCGATCTTGAATTATTTGCGGCTACCGTACAAATATAATGCGGGCACGGCACGGCAGCGGACAGCTCTAATGGCTTCCATTACGATGCCCGCCACCTGCGCTAATGGGTCAGAAATATTTAATTGATGAGAGCTGCTACAGATATCCCGAATTGCATTTTTCATTTATTAATAATTTTTACATTTTATTTTTAATCGCTGATTATAATGCGTGAGTGATTATTGATAATGATTATTAGATGTTAATAATGTTAAGTTTTAAAATGATTTATCTTATAATAAATTATTAAATTAATCTTATACCATTACTAAGTAGAACACTGTTTTATAAACAAATTAAAAAAAAGATTCAACATTTAATTTTATATTATAAACGAAATTTATCTTTATTTTTCATGATAAATATTATAAAACGTATTGAAACATTTGAGTATATTTTAACCACTACTAAACTAAATTACAAACACAATATACTAAAAATTAAATCAACTTTACGCTGTATCCTGCACACAGCAGGGTAGGCAGAGGGAACCTTGTGTTAAGACACTCCGTTCCCCACTTTCTGCCGAGTTCTGGAGGCATTGCGTGTTGAGTGGCGAAACTCGATACCAGAGCGAAGAAATGAAAATATAAATGTAAATTAAATGTTTCACTCCCTCGAGTGGGAATCGAACCCATAACCAGTCGATTTAACAATCACACTTCGAATTCGTCGAATTTTCTTTATTTCGAATTCCTAAATTTCAATGTTACATACAAACTTATATACAGGAGAGATAAGCTGTAAAGGCAATAAACTTTTACGTCCTTATGACGCCAAAATCTCTGCAATAATGGAGAACGCCGTTATTAGAGCTTTTCACGTTTTTGCTACGAGTCCCTGCAGTATCTTAGACGATATATCAGAGATAACTCCGGCGGAGGCTGTGAAGCTCGGCTGGCCATATTAGCACAGAATTCGTAGACTATGTCAATAAATGGCTTGACCTAATTGTCACGATTTGACCTTATATTCGCAACAAATGCTAAACCGGCGATATTATTTTGAAATTTAAATATTATATGTTCGAGTTAAAATATGCTTACATATAATAATAAAGCTCAAACGTTGTTTATTTATCAACTTTATTTCCCATAATTATTATTATATCATCCATAAGTTTTTATAGTATTTGTAAAGTACTTTTCAAAATACACGCATGTACTGCACGCGAAGGTTGTGATTTTAAATTCTACATTGAGTGTAATATTTGTATTTTAGAGTTTCATTATTGAACACTCTATATATCTGCATAGGTGAAAGAACAAAAACAGTATAGATATACAAAGTTATATTTTATAAAGAAAAATTAATAGACTCAATAAATAATTAGAATATAATAAGCTCAGGCCAATATTTATAATATGATAAAAATATAAAATTAATATTTTTTTATACTTTCCTAAGAAGCGTGCATGTAAAATTAACATAAAATATAGATTAAATGTAGCTAGTAATGTTTGATGTGAAATATGCATCCTGATTTCCAATTCCCTTTGAGCTAGCTTTGTCGAAATCAAATTTCAGAATAGGTACGGTTTTCCTAATTACAAACGTATCCGACCGTGTTTGTGCAATCACGTTAAACACGCCGCTGGAGATAGGGATAAAAAATGAGAAAAATACTACTCCTAGTTTGTACGTACAAATTGATATATTGTGGCACTAATTGTTCGCTTTTAAGCAATATGTTAAAAAATCGCTGTTACTGTCTTTAATGACTGGTAGCTATGGATTAAATTTTTCAGTGTAATGTTGTTGTATTTATTACTATAAATTGAAATATTAATGTAAATGGAAATATCTTTTTTATACATTATTCCATATCTTTATTTATATATATTTTAAATGGCTTGTAACTTTAAAATAAAAATTATGTTAAGACTATATTTTATGGAACTCTACTAGTAAGTAATTTAACGTGACCATTATGTTCCGATTGTTGAGGAAACAAGAACGAACTTTGATTTCGGTTGGAGTTTCCGTGGTTTTGTTGACAAAATCGTAATCAAGCGGACACTAACCACACTAGCCAAACTTTGCGTTGGACAATACATATTTACTTAATTATTGTAATCACTCATTAATTAAAGTAAATAATGCTGAAGAAATAGAAAGAAGAATAAATATGTCTTGGAAGAAGTTTTGGTCACTAAAAACAAACTTTGAAGGGAAACTTTGAAAAAAAAACTATATATTCGACATCTGTTTTTTTGTTACCTTACTTATTGTACGTTAGTCAAACTAATGGATATTTACGAAAAAATTAAAACAATAAATTTACGAAATATAAAGAGCTCTGGAAAGAAGCATATTTACAATAATTAAATAATTAAGAATATCGGCGGAAAGTGGAGAACGGAGTGTCTTAACACTATGTTCCCGCTGCCTATCCGGCGTGTGCGGGATACGGCGTGAAGCTAAAATAAGAGTAGAACTGAACTAACAGATATGTTATCCCAAGCCTTAAAACTTAAGTGACAATGGACAGGTCACGTATCACGCTACTCTGATCAACGCTGGATCATATACAAGGCACAAGATAGAAAGGATCTATAGGAAAGAGAAAATGAGGCAGGTTAATGACAGTGGGCTGATAACATTGTAGAATAAAGAATTGTAGATCGATTACAAATCTAATAGACACATCACTTTACTCTTTGTTCCTGTTTCACTAAGAGCGCGATCAGCTTACTTTGTCTAAACCAAGCTGGAATTTTGAGAAATGCATCGTTGACGTACTATTAGGACGATAATTAACCGGACGAAGTATATACCAAACTAAACTGTACTAGAGTATTTGACTTGTACTCAATTCCCGTTGAGCAAACCGCTTACGTACTCGACTAACCCAGGAATTAGTTCTAAGTAGATAGAAGTTTAAGAGCAAAATTGCTGGAAACTACTTCTGTATGTATATATCATATATGCAATGTACAATGTATATCGTATATGAATTTATAAAAATTATAATATTATCGTTTTGTAGATAAAACGAAACAAGTATCTTATATAAATTGTAGATGTTAGTAGTTCTTTAAGAGCCCAGTCGTTGCGCAGAGGCACAAAGTGTGTGAATTATTAATTTGATCTCTATATATAATAAAACAGTAAAAATATTTTGTCTGTACATTTAGTAATTTTGACTGAAATGGATATAGGGACACTTAAAAAGGATAATAGAAAGCAAAAATATTTTTTTTGAATTTCTTGTCTGTCTGTCTGTCTATACGTATGGTCACATTTTTCTCTGAAAATACTAAACTGATTTACTTAAAAGTTTCATTATTGCTTTGTTTTAACTCAACTTAACATTTAAAGTTTGTTTCATCAAAATCGGTTCATTAAAAAAAGTTATCGGCATTTATATATTTGAATGAACTCAAGGCATTAGTTTGCCTGCGAATGTTATATAGCAATCGCGCTGGTAAGATTCTCGGCTAAAGAATGACATTCGAAACGTCTTAGTTATATGACTGTTGATAAAAATATATATTTTTAAAGCACTATTGTTCAGAGTACAAACAATAAAGTAAACAAAATTGAATTGTTAGTGAAGGTTACCTTCATAAATCATAACAGTTAAGTTTAAGTCGTAATTAATTCAACACAGAGATAAAGAACGATTTGATCTTCAAAGAAATATCAAGTAAATACATAGATTTTTTGGTTCGTTCGTTCGTTTGAAATAAATCTATATAAAAATGCCTAAAAACATCCTTTCTACGTGTACTCTGTAATAACTACATATTTACCAATTGTACATTTAGCTAATAATATATGTAACTAATTTAAAAACTGTACAGGAGTTAATATGCAATCATTACAGTTATTTTACAAAGAATATTATGAATCCTTCAAATCAATAATTTAACATTTAAGACTGTTTCTGAAAGAGTTAATTAAATTATTCACTGACATCAGCACATTTAACAGAGTTTTAAAATTATGATGAGACGTACATTACATAGGTAAAAAGAACGTAATATTACAAAAATATATAATACGTATAAGAAATAATTAGCTTTATGTATATTTTTATAAATATCTAATATCAACATTGGTCGTATTTTTTAATTCAAAACAATCAAAAGTCCTTATAGAAATTACGATAATGTAGTAAAAAAATCATATTAGAAGTCATTTCTATTTATTAGATCAATAATGATGTAGCTTAAGAGGGCGAAGCCGCGGGCGGGCCGCTAGTTTATTAATAATTTTCATTTCTTCGCTTTGGCACCAAGGCAAGAGCCCGTCGTTGAGTTTCGCCACTTACCACGCAATGCATCATAAAAAATCGGTGGAAAGTGGGAAACGGAGTGACTATGTATCCTCTACCTACCCTGCTTTGTGCGGGATACAGCGTGAAGCTGATTAATTATAGTAAATATACGTTATACTTAGAAATAACTAATATCAACTATCATTCACTTTTCGAATATTAATAATGAAATTAAATAGATAGAGACAATTTAAAAAGCCATGCTATTAAAATGGCTGCAAATTTTTTTAAATATTCACGAGGAAACGAGCCACCGAGACGAGAGTAGAATTTCAATTACCAAGTTCACCTTCTGCTAATTGAAAAGCATCTTTCGTCATCAAATACATAAGTTTAAGACGTCGAAATGCATCTTAGAAATAGCACGTAGTATTCATTAGGGTATTACCGGCTTGTAGCGTAGTGCATTCGGAATTCTGTCAAATAAGCTTGATGTTCCTGTTGCTACTTAAGGCGTACGTGTTGAATTGTGATTGCAGCTTGCATTCTAATCACATCAAAGCGAACTCATTACAGAGGTGCCGAGGTGCGATTAAATGTTCTAACATTATTTTGTTTTTTTATTAAGTCATTTAATATGGTCAATTCAACGCGGTGGTTGTGAGTTCAATCCATAAGGAACATAAAGAATGAGGCTGAAGTCCGCAATTTAATACAAATGAATAATAGGGAATGCATTAATCAAATATCATAATATTTACATATTACAATAAATGATAGATACTGACTCACCAATATTAAGAAGCATAAAAGACACATCTCATATTTTTAGCATCAAGATTATAATTTATTTATTTTAAATTACGATATTAAATAATAGCTACTTATACTATTATACTAATAATTTCATAATACTTAGGTACTCTTAACTCTTTCCACTTTTACAAATTATAAAAGTGTTGTCGCTAAATTATTTGTAATTTTTTTCTTATATACGACGTCCGTTGTATTGGGTCGGGTTGGGGACGGCGGACGGGGAGGCTTATATTATATTTCCTAAAAAGAACTGCAATATTTATATGTCTCCATCACTTATCGGTAGCGTTTGACACCCGAATACGTAAGAACCAAAGACCTGCCTTTTCTGACAACATTTCGACGTGATAATTTTTTATGTAGTTTGCTGATCAAAAATTACGTTCCAAGGTAAATTACAAGAGCTCTTATTCATTAATATTTAAAGATTGATTGATTGTTATCATTTTGATGGACAGTGGCGTTAATGCAGTGGGCAGTTAACTACCACTTTCATGAATGTACGCCCCAGTGGATGCACCTTAGCTTGTATTCATCTAATCCTGGAGATTCCATTTTTTACGATAGGTTGGATGTTCCTAGTACTAACGAAAGTCGCAGTTCCGATTATTTACGTTTTTATTTCATATCATATATCTATCGAAAACGTACGTGGTATCGAAAATGCAAATCTTAATAGTACCATTTTCGATTTTTTGAATTCATTTTATTCATGTTTTGTAAACATATATAAAAATGACATTATTTTTATGTAAAACTTACTTTTTATATTTTCTATAATTAAAAGAATTATGTTTGTATAATACATTTTTTTTATTTTATATTTATTTAATGTACATTTACTTTTTATGTAGTTAATGCACTCGCCTCGGATAGAAATTTAGCACAAGAGGAAATTCACAGTTTTAACATTTCATCCGTAAACCCATGCAAGTCAATTATAATTAAACAGTAAAGATTATCGATGAGTGAGTAGAGTTTATCGATGATAGCAGAGTCTAAAATTTGCCCAATTTTAGACTTCGGCTTCCGTGTACAAGATATAGATACTATTATTATCTCAAGTGGATACAAAGAAGAGTAAGTCAACGAGGAGACAATAATGCCGAAATTATAGCTCTGTACTACAAGCTATAATTTCAGCATTTGACGTATTATTTGACGTTGATTTTTTTTTTATTATAAGCCAAAACTTTCTATTTTTAACTTAGCCGTTTTCGATTTAGCTTTAAAAGAAGATACCATGCTACCCAAATATACCCAAAGATTATATATGTAGCAGACATGCATGTATACCCAAAGATTATATATGTAGCAGATACGACATTCTTATTTTGGTCCGATAATTGTGTGGGACTCTATGCGTGTTAAGAGTTTAGTACGATAGGCAAAGGCTGAAGAAACACCTAACAACGTACTACAAATAGCCAAAGTGATCTTTATTGTTCTAAATTTTTGCCTATATATACCCAGAAATATTGTTGTTACCAATGTGTTTAATAATATAAATATGAGAAGAAATAGCATTGAAAAAGTAAATGTCAAAAACAGGAACCTGATAGTTTGTATTCTATATTTAAGTTTGAAAAAAGGAGCCGTAACAGGATAAAGAGCAAACCTAAAGAGAAAAATAAATTTTATACAGATTCGTTGGTTTTGCCAGAATCAAAGTATAAATATGAATGAAATGATGAAATGAAAATTCTTAAAATGTTGATGAATCCAATTAATAATACTTACTAATAAGAAATTGCTGCGATTCGCTTATACATATATGCCATCGACTTATACATATATGTTTTAAAAAAAAATAACAAAAAAAAATGATTTTAGTAGCCCAACTTTTCATCATCGAATTTTGATAATCAATTAGTTCACTTCTTCACTTATGATTTGATCGTGTCGTAAAATACGAAAGAAAAAAAACACAAGAGATAACATTGCACAATTTTAGAATACACTTATAATAATATGAAAATACAATATGAAATTAATAACGCCTTTTTATTATAATAACTTTAATGTTAATATTTTTAATTGAGTCCTTCAATAATTGTAAAAAGTATATATAATTTTAATTTCAATTTTTAATAAGCATTTAATTATTTTATAAGAGTTCACTAGCGGCTCACTCGCAGCTTCGCCCGCATACCTCCTTTAATTCTTTTATTATGCCTAATTTATTAAGTCTCGAACCTAGGCTTGTGACCGTAAACAGAGCGTTGAATTGTTTTAATTTTAACTTTTCTGGCGTTCATTATTATAATTATTTCATTATTAAAACTAACTAAGTTACACAGTGATGTAATATATGTAATATATATAGCACTCCTAAGAATTACCTATAGTACTCCAAAGAATTGTAATTTTCACATAAATAAAAAAAAATGTAAGTCCGACCAGTAGTTCCAGAGATCTTAGCGCATCAATAAAAACAAACAAAAAAACAACAAACTCTTCCGCCTTATTATATTAGTATAGATAATTTTTATATCACTGATCTCTCTTAAGAGTTCCTATTATTTTAGTCTGCTAAGTAGTTCCCGCTTATTGTAACCAATCTCCTAAATGTAATTTAAGTTTTAAAATAAATTTATAGAACTTTTCTTTAATATCCATTCCCTTAATAAGCAATACAGATTATTTAATAAGACCTGTTGTCACATTAAGCTATTTATATTGTTTTAAATTTATATTGTAAATGTTTTATAAATAATGCAACATATTATTCTATCAAAAAGTAACTGTTAGTACAAGCAATTTACAATATATGCACATTTTAACCAAAAAAAACTGTCATGAACCAACGAAAAATATCGTTAGAGGCAGATCGGATATTTTTTTGTATATGCCTGTGTGCCTGCTCTGTAAACAATCTAGGGTCAGTTTTGATTCATAAGGCAAGTTCATTTACCTAATATAATGTAATTACTACTTTTTTTGAAAACTATCCGTATTTTTTATTTTCACTGTGATTTAATAATTCATAATTGCGATACAACTGTAAATCCATTTTTTTATTAAGATCTAATAAATATTTTTAAAAAATATGAAAAAAAAAATCTTTAATTGGCTTTTCTGAAAAGCTGCATTTTTTACTATCTACAATTTTCCTAAGGACCATTGAAAGATATTCTATCAATAAAACTGATTAATTATTATAATTATAAGAATCTACAGTATTAATGTTGCGAATATAATTCTAATCACCCCGGACACTACATTTCGCTCCAATATTACTATAAAAAATAATTAGTTCTTAAAAAGATTTTTTCTTTATTTCTATTTTAACGAAATACTGCAGGCTTCTATTATAATTTTTTTACCTAGCGATATAGGTATGTATTTTTATTTTAGTCTGTAATAAAAAAAAATAAACTGAGCTTAAAACTAGATATACTCGTACATTGAATAAAGATATTCTTGTGGGTTTAGATTTCAAGTATTAAATAAAATAAATTTAGTACTACATCTTTATTTATAAACTATATAATAATAAAAATATTAAAATAGATACTTGATTAGACGTTTTTGTTTTTGAACAATATTTATGCGATGACATTGACAGTGAAAGAATTGTTGACAGCTGTTATATCTTTCAGTTTCGTCTTTATATTGCTTTCGCCTACATAATTTCCCGTTATATATAAGAAATTACTCATTTCATCTTTTATATGTACTTTAATATAAAATACGGTTTGTTGTGTCTGAAATAAAAATGTCTCATCAAACTGGGATCCAAGGTATTTATTATATTAACTTATCACAGATAATTTTCAATCTTGTGATTATCATTTTGTTCTCTTTTAATGCAATTTTTAGGTGCTATTACAATATTATACAGACTTGGATAACAGAAATGATTCATAGTGATATTATGTACAGGATAGCAAAAAGAATTCTTTCATCTAAAAATAAATAAATCAATAAAAACACGAGGCATGCCGCCTTAGGGAAAGTAAATTTATTATGGCTAATAAGCGTAACATATTCATACTTACAATATAGCTATCTAAAATAGAATTATAAATTATATTCCTACTATCCAATAAAGATTTATTGAAAAGATTATAAAAACTAAGCTTAATAACAACTACATTTTTTGTATCTTATGAATCAGATATGTGCAAGTTTATTTTATATTGGAATATTTTTTATGCTTTATTACAGCTAATGCAGAGCTCAAAAAATATTTCAGCAAGTGCAGAGATGGAAAAATCAGAGTGTTGAAAATAAGTATAGAAAATGGTAAATTATATTACATTTTATAAATAATTTTGTTATTTTATGTCCTATGGAAGTATTATGATACTATTTAAAGAATTTAACTATATTAAAACTTAACTAAAAATAATATATATCTTCTACATTTTCTATACATTCAATTTTTTATACATATTATATAATACTTTCAGAGCAATTAACATTGGCCAAATATCAATCTGTGAAAGGATCTTTTGAACAAGATTTTGATAAATATATACCATCTTTAGTTGTTGAAGATCTGCCATGCTATATATTGTACAGGTACTATTTTTTTATTTTTTATATTTGTTTATACTAGCTTTTTGTTTTATTGTTGATATAGCAAGCTAGGTACGAAGAACCTATGTTCGAGATGATTTGTTTTCTGTTTTCCTCATAAAATTGAAACAATACATGTTGAGTGGCGAAACTCAATTTCACTCTTGGTCTTACTACCTTTTCATTGAAATGAAAATAATTATTTCTGGACTGAACCTGTTACTATCACATTTACAACCAGATGCTACCAATATACTGTAATGACAAGTAGATACTTTTTCCCATATAGCTGGGTAGACACTGGAAATCTAGTGTTAAGACACTCCATTCCCTATGATATGTTTTCTTCTCGCTATTTATATATTTTGTTTAAGAAATTAAAATTTATTTTTACAGATTTGATACAACTAATTCTCTAGGATATGAATGGCTGCTTCTAAGTTGGTCTCCAGATAGTGCTCCTGTAAGACATAAAATGTTGTATGCATCTACCAAAGCAACTCTAAAACAAGAATTTGGCTCTGCTCACATTAAAGATGAAATGCATGCTACAAGCAAGGTATAAAGATTCAATAGTTTTCAATTTAAACATTTGTAGAATAAATATTCTACAAATTTAGTTACTTAGTTAGTTGAGTTAGTATTAATTCTTAAATAGGAAGAGAAACATTTTTTAGGGTTTCGTATCTCAAAAGAATAGAGTAAATATAAAGGTTTATATACCTTTTATGTTTCTCGATGTGAAATTAAACTTCTATTAGTCAACACAATAAAAGAATACAAATTTTTATCTCTATGTTTGTTGCAAATTGTATGAAAGTTATTGTATAATTTAAAACTCATACTATACTACTATACTGTTCCTAGAATTTACTACTCTGCAAACTTAAATTCAACTTTTCAAGTAAAGTTTTTTACTTAAAGTCAACTTTTATAACTTTCCGTTAACCTAAAATCATGAAACTTGATCTATTCCCTTACATTAATGAATTTAAAGTTATTTTGGTAATGTGACTGCCAACAAATTCCTAAGAAAAATATGTACCACTGAAAGTTCAATAGTAGTGACAATTAGTAACTTGTGTAATTCTTTAGTAAGTCGTTTTTTTCTTTCCCTATGAATTTCCACCTCTACATTTTTATTTAAAAGTTAATTTTATATAAAGTAATATATTTTTTATTTTATTTATATATAAAACAGAGGCCATCGTGACACAAGGGTGTCACGCACAGGCATGTGACTGTAAACGCGACGTTTGTGGATTCGATTTCCACTAAGGGGAATTATTTTAATAATATTGCCATTTCCTAGACCTGGTAACAAACCAAAACGTGGCGTTGAGTATCGCCAATCAACACACAATGTCTAGGGAATTCGGCAAAAGCTGGATGTGCCTCCCGCCTACCCTGCTACATGCGGGATACAGCATGAAGCAAAAAAAATACATATTATAATTTTCAGGATGAAGTATGCTTAAAAGGTTACACGGCACATCTAAATGGTGTTAATGCTCCGGCACCATTAACTGATAGAGAGGAGGCATTAAAAGAACTTCGACATAGTGAACATGATCCCAATTATGGCACTGATTCAAGGTATAGGAGAGTCATGTTGTTTTTATTTTATTAATTTTATTACACTATAGGGAAAGTTTTAATTTCCCTAAGTTTGTGTTCCCGAACCATGTTCCAACTGTGTGTGTGCCATGGTTTTGGGTTTAATTCCCACTTGGGGAGATTATTAATTTTATTTCCTCGTCCCGATAAAAAACAAAACGCGGCGTCGAGTTCCGCCATTTAACACGTGATATCTAGAAAATTTGGAGGCAAGTGGGGAAGGGAATGTGTTACCACTAGGTTCCCTCTGCTAACCCTGCTATATGCGGCATATAGCTTGAACAGCTTGAAATGAATCTTAAGTTGTATATATTTTTAGACAGTCAACTATGGGCGGCATATCGTTCCCGATCACCGATTCAGCGACTGATGGTATACTTGATTTCCAACGAGGTTCCTACAACTATCTACAGTTTAAAATAGGTAACACAATCAAAAACTATTGATAAGTTTTTATATCTATAAAACAAAATGCGGCTTTGAGTTCCGCTATTCACTAAGTAATGCCTTGAATTGGGGTGAAAAGTGTAAAATGGGCACCTTCTTAAACCTAAGTACTCTCTACCTACCTTGCGGGACCTACCTATGTGGGATACAGTGTGACGCTGTAAATTAATGCTTATTTTTGAACATCAATGAAGATAAAATTAAAGTTGCCTTAAAAAAACTAGTCTTTAATCTTGAATAAATTATCTTTACAAAATTACTATTAATTTTATGAGGCACAGTGGAATAACGTCAGACTATAAACGTAATGGTCGTGGTTTCCATACCCACTTAAAGAAATTATTTATTTACTCTACACAAATTGTAGAGTTGAGTTTCACTAATATCAGGCAGGTGAACTTTCGAGCGGAAGGTATAGAACAGAATGTCTTGACGTTNGGCGGCGAGGCGCGCGTAGCTCTCCCTGAAGGCGGTGACGATCTTCTCGAAGGTTTCCGGGTCGTATACTGAACGAGCCGTGTTTGTTAAGTCGAAGGGCTCTGAAAATTATTAAGTAAAAAAGAAATACATAATTTTAGTACAGAAAGTACATAATTCAGTTAAGAAAAGTGAAAGTTTACAGCATTAGTATTGTACGAGGGGTGATCCAAAAGTAACGATAATCAGTTATTGCCAGTATACATAAAAATCCATTTATATAGCTTACTTATATACCCACTACTTCAGCCTAAAAAAATCATATAAATGGACCACGATTTCCGGAAGGTGCATCCTCACAGGCAGCCACATAGAGCTTGCATTTCTTCAGGGATATATATATATATATATATATATATATATATATATATATATATATATATATTTCACATTTCACAGACTTAGAAGAGGAAAAGATTTGTTTAGCAAAAGCAGCTGTGATAAGCTTAACAGAGTTGCCGTCTCACGTGCCAAGTGACCAAGCGAGATACCATTTGTATATATTCAAACATACGCATGAAGGTGATCATATGGAGAGTATAGGTATAGATTTGTTTGCATTTTATTATTATAATTAACTAGCAATCCACCTGTGACTTTACCCAGTTAATTTTATTCATTATATTATAGCCAAATTATACAGAATCTTTACATAAATTGTGTTATTCTGATAGATAATCTATATTATTATAAAATTTCATCTTAATCCGTAAAAAATGTCATAAAACGTTAATAGATCCTTTAATATAGGGTTTTTATTCTTGTGTATATTTTAATTAAAAAATAAAATAGTATAATATATTTTGCGTGTGACGTTATTATTGGATGGCATTAATATGAAATGATTTTTATTTTATGTTCTACAACTTTAATTCAATTTATTTAAAACTGAATTTAAATGGCAATTCGCATCTGAATGTATTGGGATCTTAGATCCCAGTGCATAAATCTGCAGGTCTTTTTAATGAAACTCATTTTCCCAAGAGCGGTGCATGATAGTAGAGTAGATTACACCAGGGTAGCCTAGAAGAATTGTGCCGCAAACTCCTTTAATTAAATTTATGCTAATGCGTTTTTGGTGAAAAATTGCACTTTTGTGAATCCAACACCTCTACCTTGCTTGCTACCTCTCACACTCCTGTAACTCCGGGATTGCCTGGTTTTAACAGGTCACTTAATGTTTATAATTTGCACTCATGTGTCTTTTTTTATCATTTTTTTTATTTTACAATTATATATCAAATTAAAGCTTATTTTTATCAACACTACAACACGTGGTTCCCTAGAAAATAAACCATTTCATCAAGGGGGAGGTTGCATCATTTGAAATATTTTATTCCGGTTCCGATTGGCAATCATTGATTTTCCAAATCCTTATGCGATTTTCTTTCATAAATAAACAATGCAATTGTTCACCAAAAATTATGCATTAGCATAAATTTAATTAAAGAAGATTGTGGCGCTATTCCTCTAGGCAACCCTAGTGTAATCTATTCTACTATCATATATCATTCTTAAATATGAGTTTCATTAAAAAAACAAATAGCTGCAGATTTATGCACTGGGATCTCGAACTTATATTCCGTATATATATTCCATAGTCGTCGGGTCGTCCCCAACACTGAAGAATGATTTTGTAAAGTTATTTGAGGCCATTGTTCTGTGGGGCAGCGTTAACATTGGTTCAATCCCTACTTGAAGAGTGAATTATTTTTGTTTCCCCTCTCGAGCAATTTAACGTTCAGTTCAGCGCCACTCAACCACTAATGTATTATCAATGTCTTCTCCTCAACATCAAATGTCTTATTTCTATTCTGCGATCTGCGTAAAAGCGTAAAGCTACAAAACAAAACTCACTGCAGAAATATATAACTTAATAAAAAAAATATTGCTAACCTTTGTCTATTATTAATCTGTTTTACATCTCACAGTGTTCGTCTATTCAATGCCGGGCTACAGTTGCAGTATAAAAGAGAGAATGATGTATTCTAGTTGTAAAGGCCAATTTCTAGAGATCATTGAGAAAATGGGTCTGGATATTGCAAAAAGGGTAAGGTTTAATATATTTACTAATACTATTAAAATGAAGAGTTTGTTTGGTTGATTGTGCAAATCTAAGGAACTACTGATATGAATGGAATAAATATTTTTGTGTTGGATAGTTTCTATTGATTCGATTGATTCCAGTAGCTGCGGCCAGAGTTACGTCTTGCACTTAGATTGTGTCATGGCTCATGTGTCATACACAGCTCTTAGTTATTTTATAATAAGTTCTTTGAATATCGCGATAATAATATATTTTAAATAAAACTCTTCAATCATACGTTTATATATTTTTGGAAACACGACGTTTTGAACACTACAGGTAAAAGGCAAGGTAAACTAAGCGACATAATTTGTCGAATAATACCAACTTAATCGAGAAATTTAATTAGAAATTGATTTCATATAATGTTATTAACATTGAAGTTAAATATAACAAATTACAATATAATGTATACAAAAATGTTATAAAAGAAAGAGTCTGTACAAAAAAATAATTATTATCTTTTTTATATACCTATTCGAAGTTCATTTTATCGTTAGATGGCGCTGTATCTTTTACATTTAGATTATTTTATTATTAAATATGTATATATTTTTTTAGATATCAAAATCAACTTTTCCCCGTATATAACAGGTTAGATGTAAACTACGCCTTTGAAAACCGTGGATTACTAGAGGCGAGTCGTAGCGCAGGAGCATAAAATGTGTGATGTGAATGTGATGTGTAAACCCAACTGATCGATCCCCACTCAAGGAAATAAATATGTATTTAAATTTATCCTTTCCTCTCTCTGGTGTCGAGGCAAAGCGTGGCGTTGAGTTCCGCCACTCAGCACGCCTAATGCCTTCAGAATTCGGCGGAAAGTTGAAGACGAAGTGTCTTTACACTAGGTTCCTTTTACCTATCCTGCTGTGTGCAAGATACAGCGTGAAGCTGGATAACACTTTAAAATGTTAAAATTAATTAAACATTCAAATTGTTTAAAATTTTCAGCTTGAAATAGATGATGGTAAGGAATTGACTGAAGAATATTTATATGATGAAATACATCCAAAAAGAAATTTGCATCGGCCAGCGTTCGCGAAGCCAAAGGGCCCTCCCAACAGAGGCGCAAAAAGAATTACTAAGGCACAGTCGGCTCAATAATTATAATTATAAATTAATTATAATGCTTAAAATCATGCCAATTTATTACGTATGTCTTCTACATTTTTTATAATATTTTCTCGTTTAGCTGTTCAATTATAGCTATAGGAGACATTAATAGATTTTTTATAATAAGCTTTTTTTTGCTTGTGAATTTGCTTGATTAAAAAAATATTTTATATCAAAAAGTCTCCTATGAAATGGATTTTATATTTTTTTATTGAAATTAAGAAAAAATGTATGTCACTAGTTAAAATATCACTTTAATATATTAAAACGAAATCGCTGTATTAAAGTTGACCAATTATTATTATTCAAAAGCAATAATGTAATCGAAAACAGTATTAAACGAATTAAAATTAGATAAGCTTATTATTAGTTGATCTGTGCAATAATAATCGAATAGTATATCGATTACCACATATTTAAAATGAAAAAGAAATATGAAGAATAGGAGTCCTAAAATACATGTATCTATTAAAAAATATACATTTAGTTAAACCCTAAATATATTTTAATCGTCAGCAAGCTTTTTTTTTTCAAGTACAATTTTATAAAGACCTTTTTAGAATTTATAGAAACTTTAATCGATTTGAGCGATAAAAGTTTCCATCGAACATAAAATTTGAGAATAGAATGAGATAATTGCAATAAATAAATGTGTTTAATTAATATTTTTTTATTACATTATTTATTTATCATTAAATTACAGTTGCTGTAATAATCTAAAGCATCTTAATATGTATTGTAATCGTGGTTTAGTATTATTTATCCTATTTTCTAAATAAATCAACATTTTCAAACACTTATTACTTACTATTTTTTTAAATATTTAAAAATAATTTATTAGGATGTTCCATAGTGGCTTTGTGCATGAATCTATTTTTCAATTTAATTGTGGTGTTTTAATAACATTATATGATAAATATTAGTATATATTTTAAGTATTTAAATAAATATTTTTACAAATGTATCTCAATATAATTGCATGGATTTTTATAAGTGGATGGTGTTTTCTAAAACTATTTACTTTTTAATATTACGTTGTGTTTTACTCTGTGGCTATCTCCTAACAGTTTTTGCCCAAAACTTTATGCATGATCAATTTACTTACATATTATAACAATCCTGCAATAATTTGTTATTTTAATAACTTTATAATAGTAAACTTGTTCTTGCCATTTGACTAACTATATATATAAATACATATATGTTTATATAAAAATAGCTAGTCGATTGAAACATAATGCTTAGAATTTATTAAATTTATCAAATATATTTTGTATTTTTTCATAAAAAGTCCTGGTTATTTTTGCACTTTTAGTGATTTAATAGATGATGATAAAAAAAATGTAAAAATTTTAAAATTGCACAAAGCATTGTTGTATTGTAGTGTACATTATATTTTTATATTCGATCATGATTTGTTCTATAATAAATAAATGCTTTTGATAATTATTTAGTTGTTATATATTTACGTATTACCAACTATAACTTTACCATAACATGGGTGGGTTCGATTCCCATTCGAGATAATTAAATATTTAATATTATAAAAATATTTAATACTATAAAAATATTTCATATTCTTCGCTCTGGTGTCGAGATAAAACGCGGCGTTGAGTTCCGCCACCCAACACGCAATTCTTCCAGAATTTTGCGAAAAGTAGAGAGCAGAGTGTCTTAACACTGAACAACAATAGAAAAATATTTATGACCAAACAGTAAAAAAAAATTGTGGACAGCACGCTGTTCTTGAATCACGGAACGATTATAGGTCGAGATTCCATTGCTTTGGGCTTGGGATTGCATTGGGTTGCCCAAAAGAATCCTGCTGCAATCACTTCTAATTAATGTTTTTCTTAACTCGTTTTTGGAGAAAATTGCACTCATATATTTTTATGTGAATCGCACATCATTTGAAAGATAATATATTAGAAAAACAATGGTTGCCCACAGTCTGCCGCAAGCCCAGGGTTGCCTGGTTTAAACAGGTCACTTAATGTTAATATTTGCACTCATGTGTTTTTTTTAATGAATTATATATCAAATTAAAACTTATTTTTTCTCATCTCTAAAACACATGGTTGCCTGGAAAATAACTGCCGCAAGCAAAGATTTTTGACTGAGAATAGACGATGAAATGCACAGTTTGCCTAATGTAAAACATTATATAATAGAAGTAAAATATTATATAATAGAAGGTCAATCTTAAAATTAATGTTTATTCTAGCTGTTCAATGATAATTTTAATCATATTAAGTACATACAGAAAACTATTTAAACATGAAATCATCCTTATTTTTCAAGTGAAATAATGAATCCATGATACTAAGTCTTTGCTAAATCTGTTTTCTAAATACTAATACTCATTTAAATAACTATTTTAAAATGAATAGTTAGTAGTAGTAGTAGTAGTTAAAACGAATAGTAGTAAATACTAGTTTTTGTGTGAAAACATTACAAACATACATAAAAAAATACAAACCTTTCCTCTTTATAATATTAGTATAGAAGTATAGATAGAAGATCAATCTTAAAATTAATGTTTATTCTAGCTGTTCACCTGTTAAATGATGATTTTTACAAATATCGATATATTATAAGGTATTGATTATCATGTTTCCTTAAGATAATGAAGGGTGACAATTATTGCGTATATTTTTTTTATTAATTAAGAAAATATGGAAAATTACATTTCAATAAACTCTCTGTCTCTTCATCCTCTGCTCATTTGCTTTGATAACGGCTGCCGTAATCTTTTTTTTTTTCACGCAACTTTTAAGAATTTGCGTAGGAAAGTAATATATACGATAGAATTATAATAAACAAAACTAATTTAGCAAAAATAAATTCGAAGAAATTCCGGCAGTAATGCCGATTAATAAACGCTATTTACGGTTTATGACCAGGAGTCGGCAAATATCAATTAGTTGTCTACTTTTTACTATAGATAAACATTTTGCGGCAGCATACAAAGCAAACCAAATGCAATAAAATTATTTTCGAAGATGTATTGTTTCTAAATGCAATAAAAGTGCAGATGACCAAATGAGATGTTTTAGAGCATATTACTTAGTTCGTTTTGGAGTGAAAACGTTTTTAGTTAACATGACAAAAATGAAGATGTGTTTTTTGTGCGAAAATGTGATGTAATTTAATAATGAGTCTCACCAAATGTGTAAAATTATGTTGTTGTTTCGCCAAAAAATAAATTTTATATACAGTAATATTTTCTTAAAAATTAACACAATGCACGATTATCACTTACAGTGTCACAAAAAGTTTATTGTTGTAACACAAAAATATAAAGAAGAACCCCACTCGAGGAAATGAAACATTTACTTAAATTTATATTTCCATTTCTTCGCTCTGGTGTCGAGGCAAAGCGCGGCGTTGAGTTCTGCCACTCAACATGCAATGCCAACGCTTTCTGTGCAATGGACAAATCAGTCCTCCGGGTTTGAAACTGAGACCCGTGGCCTTGTTTATGGATGAAGGAGAGGAGAAACTGGGTTTCAGCTTCTGTGTCGTAGGGCCGAAGAAATCCATTTACATATCACCTGGTCTAGCCGCCCTTACCAAGGGCTGCACCAGCAAGACCACCATGAGGAAATCGGACTACGACAGCATGCCTATCATCAGGTTAGGGAACTGGGAATGTCGGATAGTTCGAAGACACTTATACTTATCGGGGACATAAACCAACTACCCTTTATCGACAGATTAAACCTTTTCCAAATGCACTATATCGGCCCAAACCTCGTGACGGCAATCAGTCAAGAGCTAGCGAGATCATATAGATGTCCAATGGATGTGACATACGCGCTCAACGAAGTTTATAACGGAATCTCGGAACTCAGCCCGACAGATAACTCGCTCCCTGAGAAAGTCGCGATATACGAGTGCTTCCATCCCTATAGATTTCCCCAATATTCTGTACCTGTCCATACACAAGCAGAAAAAGCGGACCTAACCAGGAAAGGACACGGAAAGGGGGGAAACTCACGCACCCTGACCATCAACGAATCTCAGGGACTTACATACGAGTTTGTAGTAATCATCCCAACTAAGGCCATTAAAAACGCCCTACACGACAGCATATCACATGCAATCGTCGCATTAACAAGGCATACAAAGGATGCATCTACTACACTGACGCCGAGGAAGACGCTATCGGCAGGTTCATTCGCCGGGCAAATGAAGGTTCCGTGACTGATATAGTGGAACACAACATCAAAATGGCTATTTCCTATAGAGATGAGGAGGCAATAGATATATTACGAAATCAACTAACTGCGCCGCAATCAACATAATCAACGGCCAAAAACTCGGATTTGACAAAAGCAGACCATTCAAGATATTAACGTCCACTTCAAATTTTAAAAAGAAAAAATAACATTTTTAATAGTCAATTAAGTACAAAAAAGGCACGGACAACAAAAGTCTGTGGCGCATAACAACTCAACTATAAAAAAAACATACAATGCCTCCAGAATTCGGCAGAAAATGGGGAACGGAATGTCTTAAAACTAGGTTCCCTCTGCCTACCCTGCTGTGTGCGGGATACAGCGTGAAGCTGTATACATGGTGATATTTTAAGATGGCTGGAGTCTAATCTTCGGGATAGGATCTAGCAATAGCTGTAACAGACTTCCTCTCTAGTATTGTGCGTATCACTTCTGGTGTTCCTTAGGGATCTCACCTCACCACACCACAGAACCTCTTCCTTTTATATTTTTCTTACGCCCAATATTAATAACCTATCTCCAACGTCAATCTTAGATTGATTCATACATCTATCCAATCTAGAGATTGGATAGATGTATGAAACAATCTAAGATTGACGTTGGAGATAGGTTATTAATATTGGGCGATAATAACATTATATAATCTCTTAGTATAGGATCTTGGTATATTATTGGTTGCTGGTCTATTATTTGAAAAACACATTGTCAATATTATAGGAAAATCATTCAATTTGCTTGAATTTATGTTTAGACAGGAAGTGATTTTAACCATATATTATGTACATTTAATCGTACAACTCATATGTTAGATCTTACTTAGAGTGTGCCTCGCCTATCTGGAATCCACAGTATGATAATTTATTTGGCACTTTCAATTGCAAAATTTTTTTTGTACGAACTTACACAAGTCAATCTGCTAAGCATGGGCGCAAGAAGGGAGGTTGGGCCGTGCTCACCGCATAATAGTCTGATGCCCATCTCAGAAATTTTACTTACAACAAAAATTTGCCCCGAAAAATTAATAATTAAATTCAAAGCTGAAGTCCACGAACCCCCTCCTAGAAAATATCTTTAGATACGCTAATGCTGCTAAGTAATATTCACATAAAATGTTCAACTTTTAATGCCAAATACATTCTACATTCCTGTTTAAAAAGTAAGGTGTTTTTACACCCATTATAGTCTTAGTGGGTTATGTAATTCATTAAAGCTCTTAAGGATAAATAAGCTTTAAAAAATATAAAATCAAATCAGAAGCTGAATTGATTTATACAGCGTGAAGGCGCTGTATCCCGCACGCATTTATTTATTTTTGTAATTATTCATTGCTTCTACATTATACAGCGTGAAGCTTCTACATTAACTATATTAATTACTAATGTATTTTTTAGCTGCACGTAGGCAGCTTAGTGTAATTTTCGAGACATTTAGTGCTCTCGCTCGCGCGTTATCACAGCAAGAAAATGAAAATATTAAATATTTAATTTCCTTTAATGAAAATAGAGAATCTACAAACTGTCGCAAGCTTGTGCCCCTGCCCCTGGCCACAACTCACAGTTGTGATTATAGAAACTAATCCCCTATCATGGTTATAATACTATGTAAATATTTGAATAACAGATTTTAATAAAAAAAAACATTGTTAAATGTGTTCTTTTGGACAAGGAGTTAAAATAAACGACAATATAAAATTATTATTATTTACTTTTAGTAATAACAAATATTTAGAATTTTAACAAGAACTAATAGTGATATTCTAATAAATTACATAATAAATTGTAAGCATAAATATTATTTATTGTATAGGTCAATATAACATATTATGTATCGTATAGGTCAAAATATGAACAAACGTTTTTAAAATATAAATGTCTCTTATTTTACAAATCAAGTTTTATGACACACCTACTTATTTTAAATTAAAATAAATAGTTTGAGCCCACTCAACTTGCAAAAATTGAATGTGGATGTAAAGTGGAGAACCAAGGTTCTGGTCTCTGCCTACCCTGATAATGAGAGAAGACTGTGTAGCTGAATTCATATCCATATCTCCAGTCTACTGTCTTTTTACCATCAACCGTTGTGGTAACGATAGGCATATCCATGTCGTTTTATGACATCACACTTTCTGGTAGTCAGAAAGCTCATCGCGGCTTTTTGGGGTTTTTGGACGTTTCCTTCTATCATCATACCGGATTACTGAGATTGAACTATATTTATTTTCATATCATAAGCCTTGTAAAAAAGACTAGAAAAAAATCTATTTTTAAACTATTTTTTATTAATATAAAGCATTTTATTGTGTTTACAATAACATTCAATAGCAACTTTACATAACTAAGCGCTATGATATATTTTCAATAATTTGTACGCCTTTTTGTTGGACAATTTCATCATGGTGTCGTGTTATCTCGTCATGTTTTTCATATGCACTTTTATCTATTGCTTGATTCATTTGATCTTGTCTGAAATCAAAAATTTAGGTCATTCTAAGATTAAGGAAAAATAAATCACTTATTTAAGTTTATGTAAATTTTAAAATATAAAGCAAAAAACAATAAAAATGTAGGGCCGTTGAACCGCAACGTCTGACTGTAAACACGACGGTTATGGGTACAATTCGCACACAAGTGATGAATTATTTTTGTTCCTTCCCTCCGGTAAAAAGAAAATACAGGCGGAAAATGGATATCAAAACTGGGTCCCCACGATATCCGCTGCTATGTGCGGGCTAAAGCATGAAGCTAAAAAAAGGACTAAAAAATCTTTTGTAAATAATCGAAAGATAATTCTATATGATATATAAAGTTTGTATGTTATAATATTTTTTTTCTAGGCAGAGAGACCGTGGGAACCTAGTGTTAAGACATTTCCATTCCCTATTTTCCTCACAATTATGGAGATACCTTATGTTGCGTGGCGGAACCAAAGCCATTTCAGTACATTTTTTTCATAAAATACAAGATTGCCATTTTTTCAATTGAATATCAAAAAATCATATAATATTAATAGCATATGAGGCCGGTCGTGGCGCAGCGGCACGAGGTGTGACTGCAAAACCGACTGGTTGTCGGTTCGATCCCCACTCGAGGAGATGAAATATTTACTTAAATTTATATTTCCATTTCTTCGCTCTGGTGTCGAGG